>JAHBCN010010928.1:0-30323 GCA_019359885.1 Listronotus oregonensis | reverse complement strand
TTTCAACTCCTTTAAAAATATCTGTGCCAGAGTTGTGAGAATACTATACATATCAAGAAGTTCTTCGTGCACTTCATAGCTTTTATCTACCCTCGGATATAAATCAAACCGAGCAGTATCTGACACATCCGTTGACTCATCCAAGGCCAAAGGAAACCACCAAAATGTCCATTTTTGTCGAACAGTTGAGAGATATATTTTCAGCGATGTTTTCACCCTTCGAGCCACAGTGTTTGCTAACATACTGAAGTTTTTATTAAATTTACCTTTTCAGGGCACATTTTTCGGCTACTGCAATTATGCATTGATCATTTCGCCATCGTTGAATGGTTTTCCACGTTTTGAATTTCAAGAGCCACACGAAAGCTGGCACAAGTTGCAGCCTCTTGTTCAGTTTTGATTTTGTAAATGAAGATTGCTGCGATTTCAATCCGCGCTGCATAGCTTCGAATTTTTCTGTGGGGAAACTTCCTGTTTTTTTGAGTAATTTTGAAAATGTTTTGTTTCATAATGACGTTTAATGTTATTTTCTTTGAAACCATGTTTTTTAAATAAAACATAGCGCCTTGTTACTGGACTAAATTACGAAATACTGAATGTTCCACTGATCTTTGAATTTTCGGGCCCACTATCAATTTTTCGCTTCTTTTCCATACTACTAATTCACACAAAAAGAAACAATTCAAATCAAAATACTGTTATAAAGATGTCTTAAATTTAAACACGCACAAACACGTTTTAAGGAGGTATGCAATATTTTATTTAACAACAGTGTCATAGAATGACTTGTGGTTGCGCCATAGCCTTCTTATATATTCCAAACGCCATCTAGAAGGAGTGGAAGACACCAGAATTTTCCCGAACCAACGAGATTATTCTGTACGTGCTATTAGCGCCATCTGTTAGCGATAGAGGGTACTACCTATTTCCGCTTGTGTCCACCAGATGTCGTGTCACGTTACTCCTCATGGCTGATTAGACTAATCTAGAAATTACAGATAATGACAGGAAAATTAATAATATTCAGTGTTGCCGTTTTGCGGATTTTAGCCCGATTTCAGCCTTTTTTAAACGTTGTGTACTTTTTCGGATTTTTTTTTCATCAGTGGACTATTTCACTTCTTACCACCGGCAACAATGAAAATTGGTTTTGGCCCTGGGAAATTACTGGGGTAATCAGTATGGCCCTAAGGCTGGAAAGTTTGGAGACCCCCGTTCTAGACTATTACAAAAGTATCTGTGTAAATAACCAATCAAATAGATTATGTATATTTGTTGTTGGGCAAATATTTTAATCAATTTCGATAACGCGCAAATTTCCCGTGAATGGGTATACATTGGAAAAACAAAAAAAAAACTTGAAATTAGAGTTAAAACACCCTAAAAAGTACATACGAAAGAAGGTAAAATGTCAAGATTAGAAGTTGGTACCTCGGCCAAACTTCAGCAAACAACAAAAAATAGTATACAGGGTAAGTGGAAAAAACAGGAACGGTCAATTATCTCAGCAACCATCAAACGTAAATTGACCAATTTTGTACAAAGGGGTAACTGATATGATAAATTCAAAAATTGTACTAGCAACGTTGCCAATTTTATAGTTTTCTCTGCAGATGAGAGAATTTTCAAATTTTAAATGGAACACCCTAATTTTTATTTTTGCAGTCGATTGCCTCTATTAATTTTATTGTGATCTGATATTATTGTTTTTTTGTACCTGACAATTTCAGAGATATGGCCTTTCGCTATTTTCGAAATAAATACAGAAACGATAAGTTATTGCCAATTATCTTAAAAGCGGTACAACAAAGAATGATTAAAATTAGTACAGGAGGGTAACATTCTAAAATTAAAACATTGTGTTTGCGATGTTGCCAAGTTACTAGTTTTTAAAAAATAAAAAAAGGAAAATTCAATTATTAAACAAGTAATTATTAAAAACAATATGAGAATAAAAAAGGACCTATTTTTACTTAATCAGGTGCTCAAAAGACTGCCATCGTTGGCTAAACAAAATCCGACGCGATCACCAATCCCCAAAGGTCCGATAACATGCCTGGATTTAATTTGTGCAGCTTTATCCAAAATTATTTACCAGTTTTTCTAAATCGTTGGGCCGATCTTTATAAAATCTGCACTTCAGATGAACCCAAAAGAAGAAATCAAGTGAAGTCATGTCTGGGGATTTTTGGGTTATTCCAGAGAGCCACATTTTCTTTCTAAATCGGATATTCAAAAATTTCCGATGGCCCTCTGGAGAAATGAGAAATCGTGTAGGAACCAAATGTCATCGATGTTTTTATTTAAATTTTAATTTTGAGCCTTATGGTTTTTCAAGTAGATCAAGATACTTTTGTCCCGTCAAATGGATCTATAAAAATGGACCAATGATGTGGTTCCCCAAAAAATTCCGGCCCAAACATTAACTTTTTCCGTATGAGTGGCCCGACATCCAGCGGGGGTTGTCTCTACTCCAGAATCTACAGTTGTGACGGTTCACTTGTCCATTAAGGCAAAGGTGTTTCATGCAAACAAAATTTCTTGGTAGAAATTAAGGTTGTTATTAATTTTTTCCCAAATAGTTTGAAAAATGGGCCGACGGTCCGATCATTTTTTGATTCGTGAAGGTAAGTAATTTTGTAGGGTTGATTTTCCCCCCCCACAAATTTCCCCCCGCCGGTTTCAAAAAATTTTGTTAGTTCAACATAATTTTTTTATCTATTTTTCGGACAGGCGCTTAAAAAATTGAAACTTTTTTTAAAGATTTTGTTTATCCCCATTTCCTCGAAAAAATAAGAATTTCGATTCGCTGTTTTTTGGGAAGTATAAACGCCCTAATAACGCACGCAATATCTGCTAGAATTCGTAAAAATTTTCAATTATTGTGTCAGATCTTCTGAGATTTCCATGACATGAAAAAATAAATAAATAGCCCGCCCTCTCGATTAAAAATTTTTGAAAGGAAAATCACACCCCTTTTCTGATTATTTTGAAAAACAAACCAACTCATTTGTTATTAATATTTAAGTGGAATGAGTGAAAATTTTATCACATCACATCAATCTAAGAGTTATGGTAATTTTTACAATAAAATGTGGATTTTGTGTTTTTTCCTAAAAATGCAGGTTTGTCATCTCAAGCATTAGAAGAATAAAAATGGGTAACTTAATATCATACTAACGTTTACAAGAGCAATCAGCTGCACTAATAAAACTATTACTTTTAAAATCCCCTAGAGTAGAGAAAATTAACGTGGCAACGTTGAAATAACTATTTTGATTTGGCATGCCCGTTATCCTTCTACTAATTTTGAGCAACTTTGGTTGGACTGTATTCTAATTTATTTCGAAAAAAGCGAGAGGCCATATCTTCAAAATTGTCTGGTATAGAAAAACAATAATATCAGGTCATAATAAGATTAATAGGGGCAATCGATTGCAAAAATAAAAATTAGGGTATTCCATTTAAAATTTAAAAATTCCCTTACCTACAGACAAAACTATAAATTTGGCAACGTACAACAATTTTTGAATTTATCATATCCAGTTTCCCCTTCGTACAAAATTTGGTCAATTTATGTTTGATGGTTGCTGAGATAATTGGCCGTTCCGGTTTTTTTACTACTGTATAAGTCGCCTTAATAGTTATTTATATACATATATATTATACAAAATTTTTCCTACGAGCGTCAGATAATACCAATATTAAAGCAATGATTATTTTTTGAATTATGTTTAATCTGAAAGAACTACTACAACATATTTATAAATGGGAATTATTTGTTGATACCATTTACAACAAAAGAACAGTTATTAGCATATTGTAAATTAATTGAAGAACCTGTAATTTCATTTAGCGGGTGGCTTACGGAAGCGCTTATTGTACGGCTTGATGAAGGTTGACTTAGCTCAGGAGGGGAGTTGTTCATGGTCATGGTTGTATTTTATTCGACATATCCTTTTTCTGATTTGTGGATTCATCAATGTAGCTCTCAGCTACAGCCGTTGATTTCCAGCCCCCAAGTCGCTTGACATTGGTAGGTTCCTTCTCCAGAATCCGCTAACATAGTCGCAGAGGATCGACGAAAACTATGTCCAGTGTACTCTTCTGGATTTTTTAATTTTAGGTATGCAGCAATTTCTGAAGGCATTTTACCTATTGATTTATTCCCACACATTACGTACTGCATGCTCCTTGTTTATGCTGGACAAAAAACGTCTGTGTGGGGTATGTGGTTTTCGCAAATTTGCATATTTACGGTACAATTGCAGATAAAGTCCGTTATTTGTTTCATCGGACACTACAAAGATTATAGGAAGTGTTATTTTTACTGTCAGTTATTTTCACCACTATCAAATTTTCATTATCCTGTATGTCATCAATCATTATTTTTGTAAGTTCATCTCTCCTACAAGCACCGGCTAATCCAAAATTGTAGCAACTTTTATTAGAAGGTAAATATTATCAGGTGCTTTTTCATGAATCTTGAAACTTCTTCTTTGCTGAAAGTTTTTGATTTTTTTCCGGTATCCCACGTTTTGGTGTTTAAGTAGTGATGTTAGCTTGGAATATGAACTTAAATCAAGGTTCCTTTTCACTTTGAGGACACATTTTAACATAGAGTACTTACTTCATAAAGTATTAGGTTTATATGTTTTTTGCAAATCCGCAAAATAGGCCAAGAACACTTCTTCTGTAATACTTTTTGTCCCCTTGCTGGAGCACCAGTTTTCGAAATGACTATATTGATTCTCATATCTTTCACGAGATTTTGCTGGTAATAAATTCAAACTTACGGTATTTGCTGCATCCAGGATAGAATCTGGTAGCTCCTCATCGGAACTACTCATTTTAAATAATTATTTTTGTCGGATTTTTATTTAATTAAAAAAGATACTATGACGCCTTTTCATTAAAAATGCTTGTTTGTATTGAAATTCATTTGTGCAATTGCTTGTTCATATGGAAACGAAGAAAAAATCTGACATGTGTTAAAATCACCAAGATTACATATTGTTGCTTGACTTGTCATAATCATTTATTATTATTATACAGGGTAATTAAAAAAATGTTTTTTTTTGTGTTTTAGTTGAAATATTGAAAATTACGAAGTAACAAACAAAAAAGAGAATAAACTGAAACTTGCAATGGCTTCGTATATTGCATGAAATAGCCTACAATTACTAAAATACATATAAATCTTGCTTACCTGTAAGATTTTAGAGTAGTTTTACTTTTCCATACGGCGTGCAGAAAAGTTCACTTTTCCGCACGCCTTGCGGAAAAGTGCAACTTTGCGCACTCAAATGCGTGCGTAAAAGTGGACTTTTCCGCACGCTCGTAGGAAATAGTATATTACATACCGAGAGTGGTAAGAAGCCCATTACACACGATTTCGAAAATTCGAAAGAGTGTGTAATGGGCTTACCACTCGAGTTGTGTACTATACTTTTTCTACGACTTTATGTTTAGTTTTTTTATAAATAAAAGCAGAAGATTATGTAAACTTTAAGTAACAATACAAATAATAATACAAACATTTGCGTTGTCTATTTGTTTCATAGCCAGCTTGACGAAAAAATCTATTGAAAGTTTTCAAGTTTTTGGGGGTTTTTCGCGGCTAATGCGATTGGGGAAACTTGTTACGTAATATATATAAATATATATATATATATATATATATATATATATATATATATATATATATATATATATATATATATATATATATTACGTAACTGCCCTTACGCACAGTTTGGCTTCTTACAGTATAGTGTTTGTAATTAGAGATTTACTGATAAAGTAGACGGTGTGTAATTAGGTTCTTACTAATATAGGAGTAGAAAAAAGTAGTTTCCTTTATCACTTTAAAATGCCTAAAGGTAAATAGTGACTAAAACGCTGCCTACAAATTAATATATAAAGAAACTCTATTACCTAACCGGTATGTGAATCTCAATTCGGCTTCACCCTATAACTTTTTTATTTCTAATTCCACTACTTACGCTAATTACCTTTCTGAGCAAGCATCCCTTTTTCCTTGATGCTATCTGTTTTCCACTACGTTATTATCGCCATCTGGTGTCATCATTTCAATAACAGTTTGTTCCGCTTCAGGTTCAGAACGTTCTTCGATTACCGTATCGAGTTCCAATGATGGGAAGCCTCTGCTCATTCCTCTTTCAGAACGTAGACTTATTGCTCTCGAGCGGCCTATGACAAATAATTAATGTTGATTTTAATTTTTTAAATAGTGTGTAGAATCATTCTGAATAAATATTGATGGAAGGTGGGAAGAAGAAAATCATATTTGGTCAATACGACAGTTGATCGGTATGGCTGATTCTTGATGAAATCGTTTAAGCACTGCAAATTTAATCGTGGAAAAATAGCACTCTCCTGCTAGAACAGTACAATAGTCTTTTATTAGTTTTCTGTTTAAGTGAATCAGTATCAGTTTAAGTGAAAAGATTAATCGGCTTTTTCTCAGAATGTCAATATTTCTCAGAATGTCAGAATATAATAACTAAACATAAAATATATGTTTAGTTATTAGAATTGTAATAAGTAAAAATTATTTAACTTAAGCTAACAATTTATTTGAATAAATAACCCTAGTTTTTTTGATTCTGACGACCACTGTGAGTCATCCACGCATCCTGTATTGAAAGAATTTTTCTAGATAATTTCAGACTTTTCGATTCTTTTTCACATTACTATAAAAGGCAATAGGAACCTTTACAAAGCTCAGTTTTACATCTATTGCCGAGCTATTCGTTTGACAGTGACAACTAAACAGTTGTTAGCATAGTTTCGTTCCATTTTTGTTACCATTAACGTTGGTTGACCTGATTGCCAATAAAAATGTGTAAAACGATGATCCGTGTTTTACACAATGTGTTACAAAACACTTTACAAGGATTTTTTAGAAACATGAAACAACTCTTAATAGGAGATTCCTTGGCTAAATACAGGACAAAAATAATATAGCTTCAAAACGGCCTTATTTTTAAGATTTGAATGAAAAATATTGTAGTAAGAAAAATTGATTGAAATGCACCTGACGAAAAGGTTTTAATGCTATTATTTTGTGATAATTCTTTTGTTATAAAAATATTTGATATTTTTATATATGTATAACTACCCCGATTTAGAATGTTAAAAACTGAAATTGACTGTAGAATAAAAAGAAAAAAGTGATAATTTTACGGATATATTAATCCTGTCATCAATCGTTAATACAGTAGTGACTGTCTTTTATATTGTTGATATTTATTTGCAGAATTCCCTTATCAAATACCATTCGTGATTAAATATCCGATTAAATCTGAGCACTTATGGTACTAATTTGTTATATGGTACTTACTTTCTACTTAGTTTTACATACAAAATCTGCTCTAAAAGTAACTTGATTAACCTGACGGTTTTCCAGCTATTTTATTTAAATCTTGCGTTGTACAAAAAGAGTAACATTTAAAATAAAACCAATAGTAATTAAAAAAAAATATATTGAAAGTGTGCACCTCTTGCTAAAATACATTTATTTAAATGTTTTATTGTTTTTTCCAAACAGGAAAATTGTAACTAATTTTAAACTACCCCATAAAGCAACTAGGTTTATCGAGTCAATTTGGGAGTATCTTTTCAGGTAATAATAGGTACCATGTGCCAAATTATTAAAAATATTAATAGAAAAAAGTTATGGCAAATTAAAAGAGTTTATCACCAGAAAGTGTTTTTATGTCAATTTTCTAACTTTATCAAGTTTTATCTAAGTTAAAGATCCTGATTTGTAACTAAAAGGAAAAATATGGGAGTTTTTATTTCACACCCTGTATCTTCAACAAGGGGCTGTTTTGAAGCTATTTTTATATAAGATTTTTGTCCTCTTTTTAAGCGATGTTTCATGTTTAAAAAATGTCTTATGAAGTACTAATCTGCTCTTAGCATAATATAACAAAATATATATATATATATATATATATATATATATATATATATATATATATATATATATATATATATATATATATATATATATATATATATATATATATATATATATAATATATATATATATATATATATATATATATATATATATATATATATATATATATATATATATATATATATATATATATATATATATATATATATATATTTTTCGAAACCAGAGAAAGGGGAAGCAGGCTTTTTATTATTAAAAAAGGATTGGTGGCCTGGATTTAGTAATGAAACCCTTTTCTTTTTTGGGTCAAGCTTTCGAGAGTTTTTTTTTCCCTTCCTCAGGACTAACTAAAATAAATTTTTTTACAATTAGAAAAATTAACCAAAAAACCTTAAAAGATTGAACTCACCAAAGTGGGTTGCTATGTGGAAACAAGCAATATCCATGCGGATAATCAAGATTTATCTCCATATGTGTTTTAAAAAAACTACATCTTAAGGGAAAAATACATTAAAACTTAAAAGAGAACCGAAAGGGGAACCGCGGAAAAGCGCGGTTAAAAGTTCTGACAGAAGTGACCGAATGTTTAAAACTATCTGAATGGATCACCGACATTCATTACTAGAAAACTTCAATTAGAGAAGGATGCGAGATTAATGACAAAAGAAAGAGACATATCTTGTTTTTTCTACAGCGCAGGATATATATAGTAATCTAGGAACAACTGTTCCAAAGTACAGTACCTGATTTTAGTAAATTTATTTATACTCTTTTTAATTTTTATTTTTTAAATAATTAGTAAAAGTATGCCAAGACATGGGAAAACGGTGAAACACCTAGCATCTCCTGTATTTTCTTTATTAGTGGTTTGACTTTTTTTAGTCTAAACTTTTAATTTTAGAAGAAAATAGGTATGAAAATGACTTCAGGGAGAGGGAAAAAATCTCCCAAACGTCAAGGGAAAAAAAATTATTGAGAATCTTGGAAAGAATTATTCGTCAGGAGCTGGACAGTCAATTAAACTACGATATTTTTCTTGTTCTAACCGTAATAGATAACTTAAACCGTCTAAAATCTGAGATGTCACTTTTTTATTAAGAACGTTGGATTCCAGATTTATATGGACCATTTCTAGGAATAGTCTTTTATGATATGAATTGACATTTTCTAAGATCTAGCATGATCCCAGTCAATTTGGTGATCATCAACCAAGACATGCTCCGCTAAGGCACATGAATGAACTCCTCGCCTACAATCACTTTTGTGGGAAGTGATGCGGCCTTTTAAATTTCTAGATGTCTGTCCAACATATGACTTGTTACAATTTTTACATGGTATTTTATGCATCCCCACTACTCTGGTTTCGATATTTTTTCTTAACTAGTCAGTCGCGACTACTCTCCTCTATATATATATATATATATAATATTAAAAAAAACACATTTATAATATATCTTTTATTTTTTTGTTATATTACTGCAAGAGCAGATAAGTTCTTAAGAATATCCAAAAGAGTGTTTTAAAAAAATATTAAAAAAATATCTACATTCTGGAGAGAAGTCAAAAAATATGTTTAATGAACACTTTATTAAATGGTGCGATGGCCGCATCATTAAACCCTGCTTTTCTGTCAAATTCAAATTTCTATATCAGCAAATGCCAAATAAAAATAAACAACCTGAAAAAGAATCCAAATATTATTAAAATTATGACAAAACTACACTACCCTAATAAAATTTAAATCTAAAATTTATGAAGGTGTTTCTATGTTATTAGAAAAGAATGGAAAAATGAAACTTTAAGTCAAGAGAAAGCAAATAGCAACCAAATTACTATACTTAAATAAGGTAAAAAAAACTACCTAGATTTATGGACTGAGCCCAAAAAAGTATGTCCGTATTAATTGGAAAATAATAAATAATAAAAAAAAGTACACGAGGAGCTCCTAATTATTTTTATTAACAAATTAGACCAGAAAGAGTGTAGAATGTATTAGTACTTACTAAGTATTTAAGTATTTTATTTATGGTACCGAGGTTTAGTTGATTTCGTAAATTTTTGTCAAACATTCTTTAATAAATCACAAACTTATAAGCGTCAGGGACTCATCACTTATAAATGTCAGCTAAGATATTGGCGAATCATATAACAGAACATTACGGACATATTTTACAGGGTCTCTAGTTTTTGTTGGTTCCAATAAAAGGGTAATTTATGCACCCATATCCCACAAAAATAAAGCTTGCAATATATATATTTGAGAGAATTAATAAAGAAAGTAAAATTTTTACAATTTTTGGCAAACAAAAACAAAAACCCTAAAAATCTACATGATTTACCCCATAATAACGTATCTGTAAGTAAATTATTTACTTTCTAATATTATTTTTAAAAGAATTTTTGCCTTCATTATTTTATTTTTTGAAAATATCACGTTAAGAACTGGAAAATTTTATTGTAAACGATGCTAAGTTAAAATAACTTTTTCCTTTTTACAAAAAAAAAAAAAACAAAATTTATATTATTCTAACTAGTAAACATATTAAAAACCGAGTTACAGAGTTACAGTTAGGTTTCATTAACTGATGTAAAAACCTAAAACATTCATGATGCATTACGTATGATACCTTTTCTAAAATCCTTATTCAAAACCAACAAAAACTGAATATAAAGAAAAATAGAAATGAATAAAATAATTAAGCAAAACAATAATAAACAGTAAAAACAAAAAAGAGATAGCGCAGTAGTTACCTAAATAGTGTAAAGAGCTGAACCTGACTATAGAGAAAGTACCGTGATCAAAGTCGTTGTTGCGCCTGCGCGCCTGCTCTCGCGCCATTTTGGCTCGTCTACGTAGACAACAGATAACTAGGAGGGCCAGAAGAGGAAAGCCGAAGATACACGAGATGATTGGAATGACCACCGTTTCAGGAGACACTGAAATAAAATGCAAAATTAAAAAAAATGGTATCAGCTTTTCCAAAATTACAATAAAGTATAATGTCGCTTAACTTATATTTTAAAAGTTTTAAATATTATACAAAATTACTCGCGATCCTTCTGAAATATGTAAACAACTTACCGAAACAATTCAACTAAGGATTAAAACCTATATTCGCCATACCAAAATAAATCCTATAACTTCAAATCCCAAACCGTGGTTTTCTAAATCCTGTGACAAAGCCAACTTTTAAAAATTCAAGCCCACAAAAAGTTTTTCCAAAATCCTAGTCCCAAAAATCGACAGGCTAGCATCAAAGCAAGAAATCAGTATAATCAGACTATCTCAAAAGCCAAAGACCGTTTTAGCAATTGGATAAAAGATAAAGTCCTCTTGCTCGAATGGCAGTAAAGCCTTCTGGTCCCTTACCAAAAATATCAGTCAAAACTTTTGCACAAATTCTTTTTTGACCCCTAATATTTGAAGATAAAATTGTTTCCACCTTTAAGGGAAAAGCCGAACTATTTGCCAAACAATTTGCTACCAATTCTACCCTTGATCCGCATATTAATCTTCCTCTTCCAACAGTTGCCCCTGTTCCTTATAAAATGTCCGATATCATTTTTAAAGTCAAACAGATCAAGCGTATCCTTCCTTCTCTTAATACTAAAACATCGTCTGGGCTAAATGGCATACCAGCAATCGTCTTAAAAAAATGTGCTCCCGAGCTTGCACCCATCCTAACTCGCCTCTTTTGAATCTCTTACAACACGGGCCTATTTCCGGAGAGCTCGAAAGCTGCACGTGTGCAATCAGATGCAAAACTGTCTCTTCAAACTATAGACCTATATCTCTTCTCTCAGTTATTTGTAAGGCAATGGAAAAAATTTATTAATTCCTAAATATTAAACTATTTGGAAAAACACAAGATCCTAGAGTCTTCGCCAATAGTAAAGAGTACAATGACGTCAAATGCGCACAAACCGATATTTACCGAGGCCGCAACACGTGGGTCAGTGCAGTGTGTACTATCCGGACATCGGCATCGGTAGCGTGTTTATATTGATGTGAATATTACGAAACTAAAATTATTGTGTGTTTATCTTTGAACTTTTAAGTGTGTTAGTGTGATTTATTAATTGTTGTGACTGTTTGGTAGGTTTCTTTTTGTTTTACAGTAGATTCTTTGGAAATTGTTTACAAAACGGTTTTCTGCTATTTTAGCGATTTTTTTTAAATTATATAGACACATTCTAGTACTTACCCGGAATAAAACCCCACCTACGCAGATGAAAAATATCCTATATTTTTCTTATTTTTTTAGTTTACAATCTTGCGGGACAGGGGAGCGAATAGGGGTGCTGGGTGGGGTAAAAATATATTAGCTGCTAGTAATTTACTTAAATCATATTTATTACAACAAAATTTGTTAAATTACACTAAAAAAACGGTTTTTTCTTGAAAATTAGCGAAAAATTTAGAAAATACTGGAAACGATCTTTAAGAAGTAGGTAAATGTTTGGAAGTTTTTGTTTGTATGAAAATTAATATTTTATTTCTTGTAAAAATGAGACAAATCGGAATTTTAGTTAAATTGAAAGAAGCATAAACATTTGTTAAACAAACTCAAACTCAAAATGCTTTATTGTCTGAAAATGGTAAGCAATCTTATTGACAAAGCTGGAAAAAATCATCTACTAAAAATACCTATTTAAAGACAATTATATTTTGAATCATCATACATCATCAATATTTACTGATTAAAATTAAATAAAAAAATCAATAACGTAATTATTTCAACAATTTTCCTAATTAAACATCTGAACCGCACGCCGCCACTGCCATTTAATATCGAAACCTGCTGCAAAGAAAGACGGAGATACGACTCTCTCAGTTTATTCGCGCAGCCAACGATGACGTCAAAGTATTCTTTACTATTGACAATTACTCAACATGACAACAGTAGGGATTCTGTCACAGAAGATCCACAGCTGATCTTTTTTCTTTTGTCTAGCACAACTGGAACAAATCCCTTGAGTTTTTTGGCGAATCCCATATCGTTGCTTTTGACATATCCAAAGCTTTTGATCAGGTCTGGCATGATGGACTTCTTAACAAACTTTCTTCCTACGATCTTCCACCTATTCTGGGTGATCGACGTATATCAGTTATTGCAGATGGTCATACTTTTAGCTTCTACCAAATTAATGTAGGAGTGCCCCAGGGCTCAGTTGGCACCCACTCTGTTTTTTCTACACATAAACGATCTTCTCTCTTTCACAATTAATCTTATTTATAGTTTTGCTAACGATAGTACCCTTCACTCTAATGTTCAAGTTCTCAAGCCAGTTAACAATCCTAATTTGGAAACCAAGCCCAGGTCAATGCGAATGTCTCTCTCACAGGGCGCCTAAAATCTTGTTTGATTTAATGCCTTTAAAACACAGTCATGTGAGTGAGTGAGTGAGTAAGTCTGCCAATGCTCATTCGTTACATATGAGTGGCCAAGTTTTGTAGAACCAAGAGTAATTTAATCTTGTCGGCGTTACTTTTGAAAATAACTTCAACTGGCACAAATACATTACATCCATAGCCTCAGCGGCTTCAAAAAAGCTTGGAGCCGGAAAGTATTTCTTTTCCTCCAATTTGTATACTCTGTATGTATCCAACTCAGTCCCTCCTTGGAATATTGTTCTCATGTCTGGGGAATGGTGTCTACTACAACTCTTAGCATTCTCGATTCCATTTATAAATGACCCCACGCTAACAGCAAAGCTTTCGCCTCTTGCTGTGGGGGATCTGTCGCTCTTCTATAGATATTTTCACGGCTTCTGCTCAAAGGAGTTAGCCAGTAAGATTTCTCCTCTGGTAGCTCCTAACAGAGCAACACGTAGTGCAACTTTTATGCATCCTTTTACAGTTCAATTGGAGAGACCCTAAACTTTCTGCATTCTACGTTTTTCATCCCTAGAGTTTCCGGATTATGGAACCTGCTACCCGCAAAAATTTCCCTGTAATAAGTTAAATATACAGTGATCCTAATTGAAAATATTTTGAAAGCTAGCCATTATATTTAATTTAAAAGAAATTACATCTATATATTCATCATGTTTAAGAAATACATTTACCTGTTGGATATATAAGAATAACTGGTCTTTTATTGTGCGAGTTAACGTGATTTGATGATATGCTGTTTGTGGCTCCATTTGCTGCCCCTGACATTGTACTTTACTTTTCTAGTCTGAAACAAGAGAAAATATTTTAGCATTTTAAATATATAGAACAACATTTACCATATCTTAAATTTGGTAAAAATGTATTATAAAATATACTGCGGTCATTTTGCAAAGGGTTTTTGTTTTACAAATGAATCAAACATGGTACACGAGGCTACCGACGCTTAGAAGGTGACATATGACGTTAATAGAAAAAAAATCAATTTATTAAAAATTTACTTTAATATCAGAAAAAACTATAAAAAAAATTTAAAAAATAAATTTTAGCAGGAAATCTGACATATAACGAACTTACGTTAATACATACTAAGATACTGAGACTTTAAAACCTTTGTGGGGTGTTACAACCAATATATATATATATATATATATATATATATATATATATATATATATATATATATATATATATATATATATATATATATATATATATATATATTCCTTCAAAATTTTCTTTGAGATTAGCTACTCTCGACGATATATATACTGCTATAAAAAAAAAAAAATCAAATGCATCAGGTTTCGATGGGATATCCCCTTTTCAATGCTAAAAGTACTGCTGCCCTTTTATTTTCCTTACATCACTCATGTCGTTAATGTCTGCCCAGAAAAAGGATATTTTCCCAAGGCGTGGAAGATCTCGCGATTCAGCCGGTTCCCAAAAATGGTTCACCAGAGGGTTTTGCGGATTTGCGTCCGATAAGTTTGCTGTCGGGATTGTCCAAGATATTGGAAAAAATAGTCTATGGCCAGACTAATGCTTTTTTTAGGAAAAGTTTTTCCCAATCTTCAATCTGGCTTTACAGAAAAGCACAGCACTACTACCGCACTTGCCAATGTTTTGGACAATATCGTGGCCGATTTGGATGCCCCGGGGAAAGGTTGCCTCTCGTTTTTTCTGGATTTTTCGAAAGCTTTCGACACTTTAAATCATGAGCTGCTTTGTACCAAGCTTGCCCACTACGGATTTGATAACATTGCGGTCAAATTTTTTAAGTCTTACCTTTCCGAAAGGTCACAGAGGTGGTGCTGCAGAAGCAAATGTCATCTTTGTTGCCTGTAATATCAGGTGTACAGCAAAAGGGTTTGATACTGGGTCCGCTTCTGTTTTTGATATACTCGGCAGATATTTTGAAGATAGAGTTTGGCTCGTATCAAGCATATGCTGAATATTCAATTAAAATATAGTTTTCTCCCCTATGGACATCATATTGCTGAGAATAGCATGAACAGGGAGCTAAATATTATAAATAACCTATCATAAAAAAAAAAACCTTTTATTAAACCCCAAAAAGTCACAGGTTCTTTACTTTGGTGGGGTCAAGGCTGTACGCCTTAGCGAGAGGGTGAACATAAATATTAATGGACAAACTGTGCGGAGGTAAAATCAAAAATCGTTGGGGGTCATAATAGATGGAGGTCTCAAATTTGATGAACATGTTAATTCCCTCTTTAGAAGGCTTACTGCAATTTAAGAATTATATATGCCAATCGGGAGATTCTATTCAAGAAACTTAAAGTTGTGCTTGTTGAAACCCTGGTACTTTCATATTTTAATTACTGTTCATTTGTGTATGGTCCGTTTTTGACTATACATATCGGAAGAAGGATTCAACGGGTTAAAAATTCATGTTGTCTTGTGTGTTTCCCTGCGCAAGTTTGATCATGTATCAGAAAGTATCAGGGATTTGAAATGGCAAAATGGTGAATAGAAGACGGTTGCAGTTTGCTGTTTTCTTGCATAAAATTATGACCTCTGGCATTCCTGACTACCTCCCGCGCAAAACTAATAGCACGCGACTCCCTTCATAATATACGCAATGTAAGTATGTTGGCGGTACCGAGATATATGAAGGCTTTGTTTCGGAATGGCTTTACTTATCAAGCTACAAATCTTTATAATAAATTCCCAAAAACGATATTAAATCTTTAAGTGTTGGGGTTTTTTTAGGAGGAGATACCAAAGGCATCTCTTTTTAAATCACAATAGTTTTATATATATATATATATATATATATATATATATATATATATATATATATATATATATATATATATATATATATATATATATATATATATATATATATATATATATATATATATATATATATATAATATAATTAATATAATTAAAAATTTTTATTTAATATTAAATTTATGCTAAATAAATATTTTAATTATTTTAAACTTAAAAATAAGAATAAAAATCTATTCTTTGGATTGTTTGCCAGAGGAACCGCTTTGGTTCAGGACTGAAGGTATAAAGTTTTGTACGACTAAAGTTCGATTAACCTTTTTGAAATTGCAGAACACTTAAAAAAAACTTAGAAAACCTTAATGTTTTATTGACAAGTCGGTCCACGTTGTCAATATGTAAAAGAATCCTTAAAATATGTTTAATATTAAATAATAATTAAAATTTAAAATATTTTTGAGGACACCTCACAATCCTTATGGAAAGTGGGCGTCGGCCAATTTTTGTCAAACTTTGCAAATTGATAGTTCTCCACATGCTGATCAAAAGTCTCAATGGACACGAAACCCGATAAACCCTCCAACCCACCTAAAATCACCCTCAAAGGTCAGAAGTAGTTGAATGTTTGGGGCTGAAGTCTAGCGATTGTGTAGTTTTGACTGCAGTATTTAATACTTCGGTATCCCCTGAACTTTGTAAATGATTTTTGGAAGGTTAAAGGGGTTATCGGGCTTTGTGCCCATTAAGAGTTTAAATCACTTAACTCTTTTAAAAATATCAATTTGCATAGTTTCGAAAAAATTTGCCTAAATCTTTTTTCCATAAAGATTGTGCGGGCATTTAAAAATTTGCCAAATTCTGAGAACCTATTTTTAACAATTTATGACATAATATTACAAATAACAGATAAATTTTTGTGACAGGTTGTAGTAAATTAAGTAAAAAAATGTAAAAATTGAAATAAAGTAAATTAAACAATTATTAAATTATAACTTTTAATTTACTTTAAAATTTTTTTGACCATTCTGAAAGCCTTTTAATGTAAAATGTTCCCAGAATTTTTAAAATCTTTTAGAGAAAAATTTAAATAAATAAAATTATTATTTAATTTACAATCAAATATTCTACCACCATTCATATCTTTAAAAATAGTAAATTTATTTGTCACGATAAATTACCCTATTATTTAAAACATTAATTCATTAAATTATAAAAATATTTTTCAGAGTTTATTAATTTTTTGCTAAAACACAATTTTAATAATAATTGATTTTTATTTTTTAACACAATTTAACTTTTTGTATATTTGAAACTGTGACTGGATATTAAAACGTTAATCGATTTTTTGATTTTTAAATTGTTTTCGACTTTAGACCCGCGTCTATGAGTCTATACCCTGTAACACGAACCTTTTAAAGAGTTAAAACTATAATCCTCGTTTAATAAATTGCCTCTTACTTCACTTAAGACACTTACGGTGAGTTATAACTTAGGTTTAAGGCCTTCGTAGATTATCTGAAGATTAAAAGATATATATTTACATATATTAAATTGCATTAGATTTACTAGACTTAATAGTTTGATCAAAAAAATAACATTTTTTTTTTTAAAATCCCAATTATATAAAAATAAATGTTTTAGTTTTATTATGTAACATATTTCCGGTTAAATGCTCATTTATTTAAACCATAATTTTCTTTTTTTTCCTACGAAATAGCATACATTTTTTATATGGAGAGGTTTACGCCTGCCAGCCCATGGACTGAAGTGAAGAGGAATTTATTCAGAGAATGATTAATGCTTTTCTTAGTTTAAAAAGCAGAATATTTTTATTAATCGCGCATTTTGGGTAAGCTTTTAAACGACGAGTTTCCCTTTAATATCATAATAACAACTGCGGTATATTTACTATTAGTCAAATAAAATTAAATTATAGACCAAGCCTTTTTTTTGATAGATAGGCAGGCATGTTTTAGCTAAAAATTCTTCAGAAAAATATGTATAAAAAAAAAGGTATGCTCCCTTAACAAAAAGGTCAGGAACTTTTGTTAAATATGTAAAATATTTCATAATTAAATTTTCTACGGTCAAAGACAATTATAGTTTTTACTATAGACCCACAAAACAATGCTAATTTTTTATAATAGCTTTGGACGTTAGTTTACTCGAGCTGTCCTCCATCACGCTGCTATATAACGAACACTGTTGCCAAATGCAAATAACAATGGTAACAGTAATTAGAAATTCTTTCTGTGGGAAGCGAACCAAATTCGTTGTAACAATAATACTTTATTTTTTTTTGCTGTATAATAAAACAATTTTAATTATGAAAACTGTTACTTTAAAAAATTAAAATAAGATTAAAAAATATATTTATAGTTGATTGGATACACGATATTAAATATGATTTAAAATTTTTCAAATTATATTTCTAGTTTATAACAAGAAATGCTAGAATTATACAACAAAAATTAATAAAAGGTGGTTTCCGGGAGCGGGAAGTTTAAAATACTTTATGATTCTAAAGGCAATTTAATTTAAATAAAATACAGTATAACAATAACAAACTAGTAATATACCATTTTTGTTTCTTAAAAATAATACCGGGTAAATGTTTTCCCCTTCTCTGTATGCACCCTTGAATTCTTTTATGAAAATTCGCCATAACACGATGCAACATATCCACAGGAATGTTAGAAATTTCTTAAATAATGTTTCTTTTAAGCCCCTGAATGGTTCTTGGTTTATTAATGAACATTTTTTGCTTTAGGTACCTCCACAAAAAGTAATCGCAAGCCGTTAGGTCTGGCGACCTTGGCGGCCAGTCAATGTCTGGAAATAACATGTTGCGGAAACAATCTTTGCAAGGAACTTAATGACATTCTCGTATTGTGTGACGTAGCACCATCCTGCTAAAACCGTGTTTAATTGTTATGTAGTAGTAAAAAAGTAGGGCTCTATAATTCCTACTGAAGACATCGCACACCATACCGTCACTTTTGGGCTATGTAATGGTTGTTCGTGGAGCTTCTGTGGATTTTCTAAACTTTAGAAACGGCAATTTTGTTTGTTGGTATAGCCAGATAAATGGAAGTGCGCCTTATCAGACATCCACAAATTGTGTATATTGATTTCATTATCAAGCAGGGTGTCAGCAAAACGTAAACGAGTTGGTATGTCTGTTGGTTTCAGTGCTTGGACAATTTGAATTTTGTATGGATAAAGATTGGAATCTTTATGCAAAATTCGAAGTAAAGATGACATGACAAATTCTTAACTCGTGGGCTTGTTTCCGGGTAGAACGTTTTGGACTGTGTTCCACAGATACTCTTACACAATCGATGTTTTCAGGCGTTCGTACACTTTTCTTTGGTCCTTTATGTGAGTTGTCTACTTGCAATACCGGCTACATCCATTTTAGTAAATATTGAGATATTGGCAAAAATATCATCGGTTCTAACTGGGAAGGAAAATCTCATTTCTGAGTATGTGGATATATTCCATTTTAGTAAACCTCATTTTGGGCAAAAATTAGAAAAGCCTGTATAAATAGTTAAGATGTTATAGAGACTTAATTTATGGATGTAGCCGATTCTGCAACAAAAGTCTGGACGTGGTTGGTTTTGAAACAAATTAGAAAATTTAAAAACCTAGTTTGTGAACATATCTTGTTTATTATAAAAAAAATATACACAATGTGGTTATACTATGTGTATCAATACATGGCATTACAACAATTAGAACATTTGGAAAAAATATAAACGAAAACGAAACAATATTCTAAACGCCAATAAAAAATATTGAGTTTTGGTATTTAATTATTCGGTTGCACTATTTCTTCAGGAAGTTTGCAAATAACATCTTCAGCCACTTCAGAGAACTTTTCATTATTGGTTAGTATGTCTGCGTAATGTTTTAGAAAATCCATTTCTCGCCACTGAACTCCATAATGTTTTGTTAGTATTGTTTCTACATCTTTGAGCTTTTCGTCTTTTATCTTTTTGCCCGTTGATACCTCTGTTAAATTTATATTTCCAATTTTTTTTCCACGTTGTATCAAACTTTTTGGAACTCCAAGTTCTGTTCGGTAAGCTTCTTCCCCTTGTACCACAACTTCATTCGATCTTGGCTTCGTTAAAATTATTCTTTTGGAAGGAAAGAACTGAAAATGCCATTTAGCAGGAGGCTTTAGAACTTTATCAAGTGCAGCTTTCCAATTATACACAAGACAATTATCAGTGCCTAAATGTGTTATAGATGCATACTCCTTTATAATATCAAAATAGTCGCCCGGTTTGACAATCACTTCAGTTTTACGAATCTTCTTTTCAATTTGTGCAAAAACCCGGTCTGGTGGTAAAAATGAATGTCCTACTATAGGGAACACAACTTGTACTTTTTAAGGTAACGGGAGCTTTAGTGCAAAACCAGTAGGCTAACATTCCTAAAAATATACTATTTTTGTTTTGGCCCCCACACCCGTCCGCAACACAACGTAAAGTGGAGGCATGGGACAAATCCAATTTTGTTGTTAAAAAGTTATAAACACACGATGATATTTCATTAGATCCTTTTGCATGTTCTTGTTCCCCCACACATAAGAGTACGAATTGTCTTTTAATGGGTCTTTAGAACTACCTTTTACAATCGTAAAGTTATATAGGTAGAGTTGCCTTTTATAATATACTATTTGATCAGGCACTCTCGGAATTGAAAATTTTTTCTGGCAATCGAACGATATGGTAACTAAATCGTTGTTTTTCTCCTTTAAAATTGTATAAAATGCATCGTATTTTAGTTTGTGTATTCTCTTTTCGATCATCAAGTTATTTTTCACGGTTTCAATTTTCAATTTTTCTGTGATTTCAAGGCACTTTGAACAAACATCTGTGCGTGGCGTACCAAAGCCTATATTAAAATGTGTGTTAAATATTTTTCTAAAATAGGCACATTTTACTTTCAGTGATTCATCACAAGAATTATTATACATTTTATGCATTTTCCTAATATCTAAATCACTGTTTACATAGACTCGAACAGTGGACTTAGAGCGGCAATAATGGGAATCAATGCACTGAAAAGTTTTAATGAAATTTATAACTGAACGCCTTTTATCATCATACAATTTGGTGCGGTGATCACCTCCACGAGCTTCTTTCGGAAGAACACCTGTTGTAAGGAACCTTTTGGCAACACCCTGTACACGATGCTTCTTTAAATTTAAAATTTTGAGAAATGCCTCCCGACAGACACGCACTGTTTTGGAATTTACTTTGACAAAATACTTTATAATACTTGTAGGATTGTCACGAACAACACTAAGCGATCTATGTCTTTTTACAGGAACACTGGAAACACATTTTAAAATAAATCCATCCTGGGCAGGTTTTGTTTCATGTTCATAAAAATTATCATGGAATTTTCGTATATCTACATCGGTCAATTCGGAACATTTGTATGCATTATCTTTTGTCCGATGTTTGCATTCTGGTTTCACAGGTCCTAGACTAGGCGCATATCTGTAAAAATACAGATCATTAACGTATTATTGTAAAAACAGGAGTATACGTTTTATTAAGGATAAGGTGCAATCCGTCCTCTTTGCGAAGTAAAACCGAACTTGGCTACAGAAATTAATAGCAAGTATAATAAAAGTGAGGTTAAAACTAAAGACATACCTGCGTAGTTTTTCCTGATTTCGTTTCCACATCATTTTATTACACATTTTCTTGCGTGATTGGTTTTTAGGAGATTCCTCAACGGTTTTCTCCATTTTATTACACTATTTTTGAACAATAATTTATACTAATTTTTTCCAATTACCGCACTAACTAACAATAACCTGCTTTGAGGAAGGCTTGCTTTAACAAAGATGACCGATGCGAGTGTGCGCAGTAGATAAAAACGTGTAATTTGGATGTGGCCGCTATTGAAAAAAACTCTACGCTGGATGTAGCCGGTTTTGCAAATTTACTTAAATTTCTACGCAAATTTTAGTGGGATCAAGCCACTTTTGAATTAATCGGAAGATACCATGTGAAAAAGCGGATTCTTTAGTGTAATTTTGTACTTTAAAAACAAATTTGATAAAATGTGGATGTAGCCGGTATTGCAAGTAGACGACTCATGTTTGATATTGACAGCTAAATCTGTTGTTTTAAATTTATGAACTAATTTCTTTATAGCATAAGCCGAAGGAACTCTGCCATGTCGACCAATTTGGAAATAAAGTCAGAAGTGTCGCTGAGCGGCAATCAAATAGTTGTTGTTTTTATATTTTTTATAGACTTAATCACAAATGCACGTTGCTCACCAGACCACTGCTCCATGATTACTAAATGGTATACAGTGACAGATAATTTTAAAAAACAATTCATAGCCAACTATGCATAGTTACGGAATAACAACATTATCAAAACTTCCCGCTTCCGGGGACCACCTTTATTTATTTATTGTTGAGAAATCGGACAATCCGATTGATTCTTTTCTACAACTTAACAACACTTTAATGATTAGTTTTCTAAAGTTAAATAACTTTTATTCTTATCTGATGTCTTGCATATCGTGTTGTTGTTTCTGCGTTGTGTTTTTTCTGTACTGGTAATAATAAGACATTAAATTAATAATATAATTTCATCTTACTTACATCCACTGGACTGGCTTTAATAAAGTGTTTATATTCTTTATAACATTTTTTTGGTAAATTTAGAAGCCTCGTGTTTAATTTTAAACAGACAGACATGCAAAGATCTACATACATCCAAAGTAAACATTTACGTAATTGGAATTTTGTTTTTATACAGAAAAAATAATTTTAAATTACCTTATAACGATATGTTTAATTTTAATACAGACAGTTTATGCAAAATCACAAAACATCAAAAAACATTTACGTAATTGGAAATTTTGTTTTTATACAAAAAAATAATAATTATTTACGTTGGACTATTTTTTATAAAATTATAAAAACATAAATCTAGATATCCTGGATTAAATTCCGTTGTTACAAACGTCAGTGCTTTAAAGTAATAGCTGTTGACTGAAAGTAAGTTGTTGGTGTTAAAAACCATCACCGCGCTTTATTTATTTGATTTTTAAGTTTGTTATTAAAGTTATTTTGGTTGTCCGCTGTTTTTCTAAATATCAGTAAATATGGTAAATTATATGAATGTGGAAATGGCGACAATGTATTAATTATATGGCCTTGTCGATGGTAATGCAACGGTAGTGAGGATCAACTAAAATCATTTCTGGATCACCTAAATAATTTTCGTCCGTCTATTAAGTTCACCATGAAAAAAAGGATTTCTCACTACCGTTCCTTGATGTATTAGTAAAGCGATTCGGAAATACAGTTGAAACATCAGTATATAGAAAACCAACACACACCGGATAATACTTGAATTTTGAGTCTAATCACTCTGGCGCAACAAAAAAAGGTATAATAAAAACACTTTATAATCGTGCCAAAACAATATAACATTTTGGTAAATAAAAAAGTTGATACTATCAAGGAAGACCTGCGACACAACGGTTACACCGAAACACTTGTTCAAAGAACAATTTCAAACATTGGAAATAAAAAACAGGTTGTATATACAAATCAACAAGAAATGAAGATCCTTACTATACCCTACATGCGAGGAACTTCCCAAAAAATAAAAAGAATAGCAAGAAAATACGACATCAAAACAGCATTCTCTTCCCACAACACCCTTAAACGTTTTCTTACTAAAACAAAACCAAGTACTTTGAATGCGGAAAAGAAAGTTGTTTATTAAATACCCTGTGAGTGTGGTGATCTATACAGACAGGGGTACCCTACTAGGTATCTAGCAATGGACAGGACAAATTTGCAATGGTTCGCTATTTGTGTATGCATTCTTTTTGTTCAGTAAGAAACAACAAAGTAACACAATTTTCAGTTTGTTGGGAATTTTAAATGTATAAAAATTATTTCGCCTGGCGAATTTAAGGTAAGAACACGTGTATTTTTAAAAATACTTAACATTTAAAACCTAAAATGGATATTTATCAAATTGAGGAAAAAGTTAAAATTGTTCAGTGGTATTATAAGGGTAATTCTTTACAGCGGGTAAAAAATATATTTGCTGAGAATTATCTCAACACCCTGCAATTACTACTATTTCAAGAATTATAAATAATTTCTAAAAATACAGGTGCGTTTCTCCCAGAAACCATAAAAATACAAAACGTCCAAGAAGTTAATGAGGAACGGGAAGCGAAAGAAATTAATTTGTTGGCATTAATTAATAAAAATCCAACTTTGTCAACAGGTGCGCTTGCGGATGAGGTTGATTTAAGTACAAGAACGGTGAGGAGAATATTAAAAAAAAAATAAGTATCGTTCATACAAGGTTTAAAAAACCCAAGCAATTTATCTTGAGGACAATATCAGGAGAATGGAGTTTTGTGAAAACATGATGAATAAAGCAAATGAAAATGAAGATTTTATTCGAAACATTGTCTTTACTGTCCACATTTCCACTCCATGGTAGGCATAATCCCACTCACACCCGTTATTGGTCTCAGGAAAATTTACATATGTATTTTGAACTTAGAACTCTGCGTCCTCAAAAGGTAAATGTCTGGAGAGGTATTTATGGGGATTATGTTATTGTGCCATACTTCATTGATGGTAACTTAACTGGTCAAAAATAATTGGATCTTTTGCAACAGCAAATAGTTCCAGAAATTAGACGATTGGCAGGTCCTTGATTTAATGAAGTGTGGTTTCAACAAGATGGCTGTCCAGCACATAATACACAGTTTGGTTTTGGATAATTTAAATAATACTTTTCCAAACCGTCTTATTGCTGGATTAAGAGCTACAATATCGTGGCCCGCTCGCTTTCCTGATCTGGCTCCTAACGATTATTTTCTTTGGGGTTATGCAAAATCCAAAATTTATGGTTTTTGAGATGATCGCGCTATGAATCTTGATGAATTGCGTGTAAAAATTCGCAATGTTTTTCAAACAATTACACCTGTGATGTTAAACAATGTTCGAAGAAATTTCTATGATCGCTTAGGACAGTATTTAGCTTACTTAATTTTTTTATGTAGAATTATTTTTTTAGTTTTTAGTTGGGATTTTTTAGAATACCATGTTTTCTTTCCTTAGAATCGAAACAATTATTTTATTATTGTTTTGATTCAAAAAAACTCTGATAAGCAATAGCGAATTTTATCTCCTACATGCGTAAATAATTATGAAAAACATGAAATACGGCAGTACATCCCAACCCGTCCGTGGTTACAAAGTTACTGAGAATTGAACGAAAGCGCGCCGGTTGGTCGCGCGAACCTCGGCTGTAGTGCTTAGAGGGTAATCGCAAATTCGTCCGGTC
Source organism: Listronotus oregonensis (assembly GCA_019359885.1). Taxonomy (NCBI): domain Eukaryota; kingdom Metazoa; phylum Arthropoda; class Insecta; order Coleoptera; family Curculionidae; genus Listronotus; species Listronotus oregonensis. Next base: position 4,843 of record JAHBCN010010928.1, on the reverse strand, counting down.
CATTGCTATATACCTAGTAGGGTGCCCCTGTCTGTATACTGGTAAGTTAAAAAGACCTTTAGAAGTTAGAATTAAGGAAGATCAAAAACATACTTGAATGGGCGAGACTGACAAGTCAGGTGTTGCGGAACATGCTTGGTCTAAACAGCATAATATTAATTGGAAAGATGTTGAGATTGTTCTTAAAGAATCCCACTGGAAGAAACGAAAGTTTAAGGAAGCTGCTATTTTATTAATTAAAATTCCCATGTTTATAGTAAACCAAGTTTAGATATCCACAGCATTTGGCAACCTCTCCTTATTAACAGGAAAGAAGTCAAGCTCAGTAGACCATAAAAATGGGCATCAGTGACCCGATTAGGATATATAGGGCGTAGTCATAGGCTTAGATATTAAGTATTCACTTAAAAACGATCAGAGATACTTACTGTTCGAAACGTTGTGAAAAATTACATAAGACAAAGGAAATACGAGAAGAAGTTTTTATTGAAAATCTAATGTGGTAAGTTTTTTTTCTTAAAGTAAAATGAACTACTTGATTCTGAACTAATCACCAATTGATATTAAACGAACTTAATAGCTCAAAAAAAGATTATAAGATAAAATATCTTAAATTGCCAAATTATATGCATTAAATCTGTGACAAAGCAATTTAATTGGCTCATCGTCTACCTTAGTAATAAAACATTCTTTAATTTACAGACACAAATAAATAGATTAATTTTTTATGTTGAATATTTAATGAGAATAAACGCGGGTGTTATATTTCAAACGAAAACCACTTTATTGAATATGGCATGTTAATTCTACAAAATCAATAAACTTGGCGCAGCGAGAATTATTCTCGGAGTAAAATAATAAGGGCTATTTGTCATGCACTAAACTTTTATTTTCTCTTTTAATCTTTCTACTTACTATTAGTTGCAAAAAACTGTTTTAATAATAGTTTTTATAATATATGTGTAAATTTTTTTTAATTTTTCGAAGGCGGTATGTTCCATGCCTCCGATCAAAATAAAATCATTTTTGGCTCGTAGATCATACACTATTTTTTCTACAAACACCATTAAAAGTCCAAATTATTGATTTTTTATCGTCGACATTATTATTATTTTTAAAATCTAATTTGATCTAATTTATCTATGAAATAAGTTGCTAAGGTAAAAAAAAACGAATTTGTTGATTTGTCTTTGTTGACAAGTAACGTCAAATAATCGCAAATTCTTGTTTGATGGAAAGTGATCAAGAATGAATTTCTTTCAGTGGAAATCGAAGAAGCTGCCACTTTTCAATTATTACCTTGTAAGTCAAAGCAACAATACGAATTTACGTACGATCGTTTCTTAAAAAGGTGTGATCAGAAAAATGTTAGTGGCAAGAATGCCAGTGAAAAAGTGCTCCTTGCGTACTTCGAAGAAAAGTCCAAAATATGGAAATCCTCTACGCTTTGGTCAAATTACTGCATGTTAAAGGCGATAAGGCGATAATGAACATAAATAATCAGGACATCAGACTTTTTAAAGCGAAAGGGTAAAGGATATCGATCGAAAGAGTCTAAAATATTGACAAGACACACTGTCCCTTAATATCAAAAAAGTCGATGAAAAGTGTCGCCAAAAATTGATACTGGAATTAAATATTAGAACCTTTTCCCATTTTAAAACTATCAGAAAATAAATTAGAATAGATTGTTTTTACCCCAAATTAAAATTTTTCACAAAAAAATAAAAATAAGTGTTTTTATTAACGTTTTACATTTCTTAATATGTATACACGTCGTTGAAAATCGACTAACGCGCTGTATTTTTCTTTGTCATATGATAATTTACTTAAAAAATACTTTTACTTAATTGGAGGGGGGCAGGTTGCAGTTTTAGTACACCTAAGCACAACAAAAAAAATGTAATTTGCTTTCATTTAGAAAATCGTTCTTTAGTTCTAAAACATAAATTAAATTTAAAACACCTAATGGACATAGTAGGCTGTGGAAAAAAAATAGAAAACAAAATCTGCTAGTTTTGACAGGACGTTGTATAACCTTAGACCTCAGTAACTTATTATTAAAGTTTATAAAATTATCGCTTTTCGGCTCATTGAGCTTAGATCAAAGTGTGGCAAAGTTTATAAAATCGTTGTGCGGTTTTGCCTGTTTTCAATTATGGATCACGAAAATAATAGAAAGAAAGTGTGCGTAACTTGTGGTGTCAAAATCAAACTGGGAAATTCAAAGTTCAAAAAGTTTATGGTAACAAAGGAACTAAGCAGTTTAATACGTGCGTTTGCTAACAGTGAATTTGATTTAAATGATCAGAGATACCCAACTTCGATTTGTCATACCTGTAGGGTCGCTTTGCAAGAAAATCAGAAAGGTACTTTCAAGAGACCCCTTCCTTCGACACCTAAATGAAAAAATATAATATTATTAACAGAAACTCGAAACACTAATAAATTTTGTAACTGCATAATTTGTACTGTAGCTCGGCAAAAGTTTCATACAAAAATTATTACGGGAAGGGGTATTACTCGAGTGAATAAAAGCACAAAAACTAAAAACGTAAAAAAGCTTGTATGTTCCAATGAAATCAAGAAGGGTGTTAGTCATAAATGCATTCCGTCGACTACTTTACAAAATGTTTCCAGCCTGGTTCAAAAACTTCCACGAAACCATCAAGAAAAAATTGCTAGCGCGCTACTACTAAAAAATCGTAATCCCGAAGAGCAAAAAACCATGCAAAATGTTTCACTGGAATTAAAAACTTTTGGACGGCCTTCCAGAGTAATTGTGAATCCAATATTTAATAAAAAAAGCATATTTACTCATGACATATTAAATCAGTATCAGTTAGCAACTTGTGCAACATCAAACCAAATGGGAGTTTTTTATAAGAAGTTGCGCCTTGTCCCTCTTCTGGGAGAAAATAACCCACTAAATTGGCCCAAAAAATTAAATCCTGTGGCAAAAAAACTACCAAGGTCAACTATTTGAAGGTAATGCCTGTAGACAGCTTTTACTAAATGCCGATAAACTATATGATTCTGATGTGTTAAAAAGTGTACACCCAATTCAAGTAACACCTTTTGTGGAATCATTCAAAACGATGAACAAAATTGTATCGGGTTGCTTTTCATCAGAAGTTTTAGTTGACAAGGAGGAGTTACAAAAAAACATCAAACATCTTTCAAAAGTATTTAAATCCACTGAAGTATCAGAAACTCTTAAGATACACATACTGTTAAATCATTTAATAGAATGCCTGGACTTTTTGCAAAATGACAAGGGTCTCGGCCTGTGGTCTGAACAATCAGTAGAGTCGATGCACAGAGAATTTTTACAATACTGGAAGAGATATAAAATTAATGACATTAGTAATGTTCGTTATGGAAATCAATTGTTAAAATGTGTTATTGAGTTTAGTTCAAGTCATTTGTGAATAAATTTTTATTGTTACTTTAATAAAATATCATCAGTAAATTTATTTAAAAAAAGTTTGTAGTTTTTTATAATTTTAGAATCCTGTCCCCTCCAAATGAAAATAAAAACATTTTTGTATTAAATAAAAATTGTGTTAACCTATGTAGGTAAAATATATTATTTACAATGTTTAAAATAAAAAAAAGAAACAAAAAAAAATTAAAGCATAACTTTCCAGTTTTATATGGAAAATGTTTAATTTTAAGTGAAAACGATCAAATTTAATTTACTTTTTGATAGTTTTAAAATGGGAAAAGGTTCTAATATTTAATCCCGGTAACAGTTTTTGGCGACACTTTTCATCGACTTTTTCGATATTGAGGGACAGCGTGAAGAGAATAAATCGACAATTTTTTTGTAGAAGGCCTGGATGAAATATATCTTATGCAATTTTCGGTGTATTTGGAGCCTGTCGTTGGGAAGAACTGTGTAATTTAACATTAAATAACATTGCGGATTTGGGAACTTCACTAATTGTGCATATACCAGATTCAAAAACTAATGTGCAACGAACCTTTGTAATTATTGGTACCTTGTATATGAACTATTATAAAAAGTACATAGCCCTTCGTACAGTAAATATAAATCATTCAAGAGTTTTTATAAGATTCTTAAAGAATAAATGTGCCTTAACTCTATACTTTTTTTACAACCCAAATTTTTGTTTTACATGGTTTTTTGATAAAGTAAATATTTCGTTGTTCGCAAAAAACCATTTAAAGACATGTGCTTTTTCAATGAAAAATAAATATTTTTAGTTACCAATAACCTAAAAAATATTGATATATGAAAATTAACTTTTCTTTCGATTTCTGTGTTTATTTTTAACATCAATTTTTTCACTGTCTAGATGAGGTGATAACTACTACCAGAGCAAGAGTACATATCGGCATAGATTTTGATTTTTCAGTTATTTCCAACTTAATGTCAACATTCGAAGCATATCAACGGTCTTCCACCTAAGCTCTGCTCTTGGCTTTCCAGTATCCTTTCTAATCGACGTATATCAGTTAGTGTAGATGGTCATTCCTCCAGCTGCTACCAAATTAATGCTGGGGTGCCCCATGGCTCAGTGCAACTTTTATGCATGCTTTTACAGTTCAGTTAAAGAGGCCCCGAACTTCCCGCTTTCTTTTATTCCTTCTTTCCTAGAGTGTCAAGATTGGAACCTGCTGCCCGCAGAAGTTTTTCCTTTCTCCTCCCAATCTCCAAAAATTTAAGTCCCTGTGAACAAACTTCCTCTCACCACACTGAAGACACCCACGGACGTTAGTACTTAGGCATCAGCCTTCGTGGACTGTCCCAAGATAAAAAAAAACATATTTAAAAAAATTTTGAGCAAAAAATCGTCATATCCGGGTTTAAAGAAAA
>JAHBCN010010927.1:0-30360 GCA_019359885.1 Listronotus oregonensis | reverse complement strand
AAACTCAGATAAGTACCGGAACACAAGCCTTTAACGCGCGTGTTGTCGCTCTTAAAAATATATTTTGTAAGAAAATATATTTTACCAACTTTAGTAAAAAAAATTTTATGGAAATTTGAAAGAGTGAACCCATCGACTTATCTTTTTATTATTTTTTGTAAACTAAAGTCCGTTGTTTATATTTTAATTTAACCTAATACATGCATGTGAATTTCGTTGATACTACATACTGCTCTCGAAAATGCTTTAACTTTTTGTAACAGAATGTATTTCTTTAAAACTTTAGTAAAATGAATTTGTACAAAATTGAAAGACTGAATTACTTTCGATTATTTTTATTATTACGTTTAACTAAAGTGAGATAATTATTTTTTTATTTAACATAATAATATGCAAAAAATTTAAATTTAATTTTTAACAGAATAAAAGTACTGCTTTTCCGAATAACTTGTAAAAAAAATATTTTTCTACCAACTTTAGTAAAATGAATTTATAGAAAATTGAAAGAGGAACTACCATCACTTATTTTTTATTATTTTGTGGAACTAAACTTTTTTTATATTTTATTTAACCTAATGCATGTTGTGAATTTTCGGATACTCATACCTACTGTTTCAATTTTTTGGGTAACAAAATGTATTTCTACCAACTTTAGTAAAACGAATTTGTAGAAAACAGAATGACTGAGTTACTATCGATTTATGTTTTTTATTTCGTGTAACTGGTGAGATAAATTGTATTTTTATATAACATAATATTTTTAATGTAAATTTCTTGCTACTAGAGTTTAGGTACCTACTTTTACATTTAAAACTGTCCAAAACATCCTTATTTTTTAACATTTTGGTGTGAAATTTTCTTACCAAATTTAATTCTTTCTAAATTATTAACCGGAAATTTTTTCTCACCCCCACAATATTTTAAAAAAAATTTTTAAAATATTGTAACTTCGAAAAAAATTCCGGAAATAATTTGGACACTTGTGGTATTAAAGGAAAATTATCGGAAATTTTTAAACACTCGTTTATTACCCCCGAAAATATTCTCAAAATTAATATCCATTTCCCATATATTTTCTTTAAATTTAATAATAGAAAAATGTTGTTTCCTTTTTGCACCGATTTTTATCCGGTATTAAATTTTGCTTATAAATCCATAACAGATCCCAAACGATTTTTTTTGCGTCTTTTTGTCATCGTTTAACACCCTTTTTGCAAAAATTCGATTCGACACATCAAAAGACATAAAGTTACCCATAAAATTTTGGGCCCCCTTCAAATTACCTATTCAGCGTCCGGACTTATTCTAAATTAAGACGGGGATGGTCAGAATTTACCCGATGACATTTAGTGACAATAAACATTGATTTTTTAAAACCTCAGTGGGTTTAAACCTCAAAGTGTAGTTTTTATAGTTGGGGGTTAATCCACAAATCTGTACGTTAAATTTTGTTTTGAAGGGAAACCGGCTCTAATAGTAGTTTCGTTTAGTAAAAAAAAAGCTTCGTCAATACGTTTTTAAAAATATTTTCTCCAAGTAATAAATGTTTCAAAATAGTAAACAAAAAAAACGAATCTAAAAATTTGCAACAAGTCATGGCTTTCTCGTTCCGGAAATACAGTGGATGCGGTTTCCGCTCGTTGAAATTACTTTTTCACTCGAAAAAAAAGAAGAGAGGCAAACGAAAGTATTTTGTCTTGAGCGTAGTCGGGTCGTTTCCGCTAATTTTTTGATATGAGGGTTTTATGGAAAAATGAATTAAGGGTTTGGGAAAAAAATATTATTATTTTAAATAGATTTTTATCTTTTTATGAGACAGGAGTAAATAGTAATTGCCATGCGTTTGTTATCAAAAAAACTGAATGTCCAAAAACCTAAAGCAAAAATAGGATTTAATGCAGTTCTAAAAAAATAAAACCGTAATAGGCCATTTTTTACAAAAAATACCTATATTACAAATTTTTAGATGGCCGGTCCTAATAAAATTCTGTTTTCAGTGGGCTAGAGTTGGGGTATTTTAAAAAATTTAACGGAAATTACGTAGTGAAAGTGATCTCTTATAATAGTTTGTTTTTTTGTTATTATATTCCATTAAATAACATTAAAATCGAAAACAATGAAAAACAACATTTTGGGGTTTGTGCAATTACCGAGTAAACAGAAAATACTCGGCATTAGTGTAGTGACTTTTGGAAAAAAATTATCAGGCCAATATTTAAATCATTTGAACTCCCAGTTTGATGCATTAAGATCCGATTGAGTTTTCGTGGAGATCCCTGCCATGTCCACTCCCAAAAAAGGTCTCGGCAGTCTTGCCGACCTTCAATTTTTTAGGGAACAGCATGCCAGTTGCTGGTTCTGTGCAACCGACTGGTGAATTTACTACGCCACCCAAACGATATGCTGGTTATTTTAAAAGCTTGTTATGAGGATAGGAAGCTGTGTTCATAACCCAAGTTAAAGCTTTAAGGATTTTGTTTCTTAAGAAATTTGGGATTACCAATTTAAAGCCAAATTCAACAAAATTAATGATTGATTCAAGAAGGTTGGTAGAGTGGCTGTGGAGCGCGCATGTAAGCCCGATTTTAAAACTCTGAATTCAAGAATCAGATTTTGAATATACAGTAGCTCACCTCCCGCTTATGTAGCTCATTTTTATTTAATTTAAATTTTTTTTGGTTTTATTTCAGAAAAATAATTTTAGTTATAAGGGTTCACAAAAAATGTAATGACGGTGCATTTTTTTAATGGAACCTTTATTTTTTTGTATATTTAGGTACCTCTTGTTAGTCCCTATTTTCTCTAAATTTTGTTAACACCGGTTCAGTAATTTTACAGAAAAAAAAATAAAATATTAAAAAAAACTGTTTTGCACCATCGAAGTTAAAAATGAATAAAAATATTAATAGCGCTTGGAATAATGGGAATTAAACAACATACTTATTAAGTAACGTAATATTAAATTAAAACATGTTTGGTTAATTCAATGTAAAGGATGTCAAAATTTAGTGTCAAATTCTTTAAATTTGAAAACCTTTTTTTTTTCTTATTTTAAATGTAACCCCTTATTTTTAGGTCGTTAGATGCAGAATTAAAAAACAATAAATTTTCTAATTAAAAAACCTATCGAAATTCCTAACACATTTGAAGTTATTCGTTGAAAACTCATTTTGGCATCTATTTTAATAGTAATACCATTGAATAAAAATGATAGGTGGCTATGAAAAACAATTTATTGACAAAAGAGTTTCCTATTAACGTTAACTATTACCTAGAAATTGGTTAAAGTTACATAAATGTTAGCCAAAAGGTATTAAAAATTAAATGTTAGGTTTATTTAACATTTAAAGGTTTTTTTAAATTAATTTAATTTAAATAATAAATAATAATAATTTACTCGAATTTTTATAATACGTCAAACTAAGATTCTGTTAGTTTAATAAACTCCAGTGTCAATAAATTGTTTTTCATAGCCACCTATCATTTTTATTCAATGGCATTACTATTAAAATAGATACCAAATGAGTTTTCAACGAATAACTTTTAATGTTAGAATTTCGATGGGGGATAATTAGAAAATGATTGTTTTTAATTTTGCATCTCGCCCAAAAATTACGGGGACATTTAAAATAAGAAAATAAAGTGCTTCAAAAAGAAGGGCCCAAATTTTGAATCCTGTACAGTTCAATTAACCAAACATGACCTAAGCAATATTACGTTACTTAATAAGTTTGTTGTTTAATTCCATTAATCCAAGGTAATTTATTTCCTTTTTTTTTTAAATTCAATGATAAAAACAGTTTTTTTTATATTTTATTTTTTTTTTCTGAAATTACTGAACCGTGTTAAAAATTTAGAGGAAGATAGATGACTAAAAGGGACCTAAATATCAAAAAAAAAAAGCATTCCATTTAAAAAAATGTACCGTCGTGACGTCACACTTTTTGGACACCCTGTAACCAAAATACCTGAAATGCAAAGTGGAAAACCCTAAAATATGAAATTTACATTAAATAATAAATGACTACATCGGGAGGTGAAAGGACCCTGTTATCTAGAATAATAAAAAAAAATTTTAATTGACTTTACTTGACTTTAATTTGCCCATTTTGGACACATTATTCAATTACTCTTGTTTAGAGGATGTGAATTCAGAATCAACGACCTAGATCCGAATGATTGTCTCAAGAATCTTGAAATACAGAGAGTACCGGAGAAGGCCGATGAAAAACTTATTTGAAATAATGCATAAAATTATGTCTGACTTAGGGTAAAAATGAGAAAGCATGATATTAAATTTGTTCATCGCATTCTCAGTAATCGAAGTATTCCAAAGGTAAAAGCAAAAACATTATTGTGTTTACTAACTGCTGGTTCGGGGAAACATTATCTCTATCTAATGCTCAGGCAGGCGTTTAGTGAATGAGTCTCCGAAAGAAAATTTATTAACGAACAATTTTATCTAAAAAAACATCTAAAATTAAAAAAAAATTTTTTTCAAAACCATAACCTTAAAATTAATTTGTTGATGTTTTAATGTAACCTTTTTTTTATAAAAACAAAAATTTTCTTTGCTTTAACGGAGGAGACTGGCTGAAGACCGGTGTTAATTCTGTGGATTATTTAAAACCAATTTTTGTGGTTCTGGCGTGATGGGATTTTTTTTTTATTTAACCAAAAGGCCCCGGGGGGGGTCAATTGTGCAAGAATTTTAAAACCCATCTCAGGTTTTATTAATTTAAAGAACCTTTGAATATTATTAGGGGAAATGGAGCAACTTTATTTTTGTATCTTTTAATAATCAACAGCCTGTTGTTCTTTTCTTGTAAAAAAAAAACTTTTGGAAAAAATTTGCATTTATAGTAAGTTTCTTCTCTATAGGGGGCTTTAAAAAAAAATATCGGGAACAAATTTTAAAAATGATCATTCTTTTCACCCTAGTTTTGGTTTTTTTATTATATTTATCAAACCTGTTCCACAAAAAACTTTTAAAAAGGGATTTGTTGGTTTAAATCTTGTTTGTCCCCTTTGAAATAAATAAATAGAAATAAAAATACCTGCCTTGAAAATAGTTAAGAGATGTTTCCTGTTGCAATTCCCACAATCCATTTCATTAAATATCTTAAGATCACGGTGTAACTACGACCGACCTATTTGGGGCTCATAATGAAAATTCTTCTATGTTGAGCTTTAAGGGAGTATTAATCTTCTATATTGCGCATAAAGGGAGTATTGGATATCAGTGTATTGATCTAGAATAATAAAAATAAAATTTTAATTGACTTTACTTGACTTTAATTTGCCCATTTTGGAGCACATTATTCACATTACTCTTGTTTAGAGGATGTATATTTACCAAAAAAAAATGATAAGGCTACTAAATAGATTCTAAATAGACGAGATTTTAAAGCAAATGCTTTCCATCCAACGTCACTTTAAGATTATTCTTTTAAATAAAAAAAATTGACGGTGACGGAACTAAACATACATTTGGTTCACGTTTAGTATGTTAAAATACATGGGAATACCCATGTTAGCTCCCGAGCTAATTTTTTTTGTGTGCCTGTATATCAAACTTAGAAATATTGTATTAAGCTGGCGCCTACGGTCGGGTAATGGCATTCTTCGTAATTTATTTTTATGTTACTAACTAAAAAATAAGAATCCATCATTTGTAAAAGTTTGGACGAATCCCAGCAAGATACGTTGAAGTTTATTTAAAAGCGTCGTTTCAAAGTAAAAGTTTATTTAAATTATCTTTTTGTTATATGTAATAAATTAATTTTGAATTTTTGTTTATTTTACTTTACTAAGTAAATCTTTGAGTTCTTATTTGACCATTTACTTTAATTGTAAATACCCAAAGATTACTTAAAATTTTTATTGTTTTAAATGTATTTTTTTTTATTTTCAGGTAAGTTTCATCGTGAGATATTTGGTAACTATGTGGTTAAGCATTCCTTATGTAGGTAAGCATAATTTTTAAACTAAAATATTAATATTAGAGATAAAAAAAGTTGAAGGTCACATACAATGATAAATGTTTTTAAAAGAGGTCAGTTAAAATTTAGTTTTCTTTATTTTTCATAATTACTTTGTTTCAACTCATACGAGTTTTGAGCCATCTTTAGGTAAATATAGTACTTACGTGAAGAATGCTAAAGATAATATACCCAGGTAAAACGTCATGATTATACTTAAGGTTAAAATTTTGTTATTAGGAAAAATTCTATTAGTACATTTTGTATTTTATTGAAATTAAGAAAGCAATACACACGACGCTATCACACGTTCCACACCCAAACGACACGAGGCGAAGCCCATTGTTTTTAATCTATTTGCCAAATCCGTACGGTTTCCCAATTTTTGTAAGTTATATTTAATAAATACGTTATTATTTGTGTTGGTAGATAAGGCAAAAAGAATCTTACATAAGTGGGGTATCGAAGAAGTAATGGAAGCATTTGTAAGTAAGCAAAATTGTATTTTATGACACAAGACAATTTTACGACCATTTTTTATTGCATAGCCTCCTAAACTTTAGAAAACAATGATTTTTGATATGATTTTTTAAAAAACTTAAATTTAAAAAAATATACACTTCTTAATAAATAGGTGGTTTAGGGTTTATGGTACTTTATTAATATACGTGAAATAGAAAGTTTGAAGGGTAGCAAAAGACCCTTGTATGTAAAAGATATAATAGTTTAGAGATTCTAGGAATAAAACTCAAAATTAAATTTTCAGGGCTTTTCCAGGAGAACTGATAAGGATGGGTGTGGCACAAAACAGCGGTCATAATGTAGCTTGATTATTTTACACAGTATGCCGACGCTTTATAAAGTGACTAGGATCATTGTGAAAGACTACGACATTTATAACACAAATAAATGTTGCTAAAAAAGAAACAAAATAAACAAACATTTGGATTCAATCTGTCGTTACTAGTTTAATTACTGTGTCATACAGACAAGTAGCTATTCATACGCCTGATTTTAATATTTGTATTATCACTGTAAATTTTATAATTGACATAAAACCACCCTGACATGCACACATAAAAGCTTTTCTAAATCCAGTAATTATAGTAACTGTTGTAGAGATTTGCTCCAGCTAGTCCAGATCACTCATGAACGATTGGCTGCTTCATTTGCTGTTGCCACTTACGAATTTTTATGTTTATAATTTAAAATTTTATTTCTGAAACAATAATATTTATATATATATAAATTTTTATATATATATATATATATATATATATATATATATATATATATATAAAAACCCATATTGTACTTATTATAAAAGCTAGAATTATCAATTTTTACAATTTGGGTAAGAGAATACGGTGTTTTAGAAAATGGTGTCAAAAAACCTCTAGGCTTACTATGTTTACGCCCGGCCGGAGTCAACTTTCGTTTTCTTATGGACGCTATATTGATTTTTTTTTTTTGAAATACCCATTAAAAATGCTTTCAACCATGTATAATACACTCATGATCGACAAAGAGAAATAATCAAAAATAACAAAATTAAGATTTCATCGTAGCAGGCTTTGATATTTCTATTTAATTTTGTTAAAGAAGGTCTTGATATTTCTTTTTAAAGTATGTTACTGTCGGAAAAGATTTACTATCAATAATAAGTATGTTCAGTAAATAAATTGTAAGTTTTAAAATGAATTACTCAAATAGTCATAAGTACGATATGTAAGGAATTGTATTTTAATAGTTATCCAGAACGACGACAACCTGGTATAACAATGTTTAGGCGTTTAAAGGAAAACCTTGTAGCTTATGGAAGTTTTGCTAAAGTAAAAAAATGAAATTTCCAAACGAAAATAATGAAAATTTGGTGTTGCAAAGCGTGGTTGAGACACCTCGTACGTCTTTGAGTCAAATAGAAGAGACAACAGGCGTCGCTCGGTCAACTGCGGACAGCATTTTAAAGCGCCACAAATATCACTTGTATCGTGAACGACCGTGCCAGAGACATTTAGGAAGGTCATCAAATTAGAAGAATGGAGTTTTGTCAGTGATTTATTCAAAAATACTGAGATACATGAAAGTCCGCTGGTCTGATGAAAGTCAATTTACTAACTGTGGACTTTTTAATCGGAAAAATAGGATTTTCTGGTCAGATGTAAATACACACCTAGTTCGAGAAGTTAGGCACCAAGTTGGGTGGGTATTTCATGTCTGGCAAGGTGTTTTTGGTACCTAGGTGATTGGTCCGTTTTTATAAATAAAAATCATAATTTGGGGAGATATTTGAACCTTCTATAAACTAATGTTGCAGAACAAATAATTACCAATAAAAATACAAGAGTCGCATTTAGATGGAAGTAACTGCTGTAATATGTCTAAAACATACACAATACAATATTTGAAAAATTACGATAGTGAAAAAATCAACCTTAGCCTGTGTGGCTTGGACTTTTTAGATGAACCTAAAATTGCTTTTAAAACAGGTTTTATAAGTTTTTTTTTTTCAAATATTGCCATTTAAACCCATTTTTTAACAAAATGATTGATATTTTTTTATTAAATTTAAAGCACTAACTAATTCCAAACCTAAATTTCATTAAAATTTAATAATAAAAAAACATATAATACCGAATTTTTTAAAGGCGCTTAAAAATTTTATATTCAAGATTTTTAATTCGTGCGTTTACTATTTTTGATCGTGCCTTTTCTATTTTTAAATTGAAAAAAGCAAACATCCTTCCATGCCTACTAAAATTAAAAATTACGCTTAACGTCGGTCTTTGCTTATAAAATGCAGTTGACTAATAGTTCCATTACAGGCAGTTACTACAACCAGTTTCCTGAATTCTCTTATACATGTCAGGTTCAAAGACCGCTCGAAGCAATTCTAAAAAGAACTGCGTTGTTGTATCGAAGCGAGGATGGGAATGAAATGAGGAAGCAGAAATTAAGAGTGTTGCATAATTTAAATAATACATATTCTATTATTGGTATTATTTCTTTTTTACGCTACATGCAAAATAGTTATTGTTTGTTTCTAATTGTAAGTTTTTTTAGGCTAATATTGTTCATCATAACCAAGAAAATTGTTTTTTTTTGTATCTTGGGACAGTCCACGAAGGCTTAAATCCAAGTACTAAGGTATCGTAGGTGTGTAGGTTCGAGGTAGTTTATTAACGCGGGATTTAAATCTTTTGAGATTTTAAGGAAAAGGTAAAATCCTCTGGGCAGTGGGTTTTACAAGGATGAAGGAACGAACAAGGAACTGTACAGTTTGACTGTAAAGGAATGCATACAAATGGGCTTGAGTGCAGCGCTGTTGAAAGCTGGCTAATTCCTTAAAGCAAAAGCAGTACAAATACGCCAAAACACTCGAGTTTAAAATGTACCAAACCGACTCTTGCTAAAACGTGTATGAAAAATCATGACAAATGCATTTGCTTAATCTTAGAATGAATAAATGAAACACTTAATTATTTTAAATTTTTAAAATTTCCCCATTTCTGTAACTCCTAGGGGTAGTTTTAATGGGGGTGCAACCACCTTCACTTGATTTTTGACCACGAATTCGTAATCGGCGATCCCGAAAACCCCCGAGAGACGATTTCCAAGGTGAAATTTTGAACTTCAAAATTTCTCCATTTCTGTAACCCCTAGAGGTGGTTTTAATGAGGGCAATCACCCTCACACGATTTTTGACCGCGGATTCGTAATCAGCGATCCCGAAAACCCCCGAGAGACGATTTCCAAGGTGAAATTTTGAACTTTAAATTTTAAATTTTTCTTCAGTCTTACTATTGGAGATTATTTGAAGGTGGGAAAACTACCCTAATTTTTTTATTTTTCATTGCAAGGCAGATGTTAGTGGTGATGAATATTCCTTCAAAATAGAAAAAAAAAAAAAATTTTTAAAAATTTTCCCCTTTTCAGACCCCCAAAATTTCATAAAGTTTTTTTTTTTGTGGCCCCTTTTAAAATTTTTTAAAAAAAAAAAAATTTTTTTTTTTTAAAAAAAATTTTTTAAAATTTAAAAAAAAAATTATTAAAAAAAGGAAAAAATTTTAAAATTTCGCTTAAAGGAAATTTTTTTAAAAAACCTTTCCTTTTTTGGGGGTTTTCCACTTTCCGGGTTTTTGGGGGGTTGGCTTTTTTCTACAATAAAAATTTTACGGAAACCCAAGTAAAAATTTTTTTGGAAAACCCTAAAAAAAAAAACATTAAATTTTGTAAAATTTGTGGAGGGTTTTTTTGGGGTTCCCCTTTTAAAGTAAGTTAAAACCCCAATCCATTTCATGGAGTTTCAATTTTTATTTTTTTGGAAAAAAAATTTTTTTTTTTTTAAGTACTTTTGAATTTTTTTCTTGTTTAAAAAATTTAAATTTTTTAAATCAAAAGTTTCTTTTTAAAGGTGTCAAAAAAGCAATGCATTAAAACCTTTTTTACTTTGAAAAAAAAAAAAAATTTTTTTTTTTTGTTTATTTAGAAAGCCGCCCCTTTTTAAAAAAAGGGTTTTTTAATTTTTTCTAAAGGTTTTTGCAAAAAAAAAAAGGATCGAAAAAAAAATTTTTGTTTTTTTTAAAGAGGCCCCAAACCGAATTTCAAAGGGTAAATAAAGAAAAACATTAAAATTTTTTTTTTAAAAAAAAAAAAACCTAAAAAAGATATCAGCCCATTTTGAAATTTTTTTTTCCCCCAAAACCAGGCCAAAGGGTTTTTTTTAAACTTTTTTAATATAAAAAAGAAAATGTTCCCCCTTATTTTTTTGGATAATTTGGCTTTTTCCAATAAATAGAATCTTGCACGAAAAGCTTTAGTTCCTGCAATGATACTAGGTATGCCCTGATGGTTTTGAAAGTTGAATGAAAAATGTCGTTCTCATCTCACACTTTGTCGGGTCGCATTGAAGACAATGGTAAATTTGATGTAAACAGTGCATTGTTTATCATTTTTATCCGTTTCTGTTGAAAACGTGTAAAACTGAAATTGATTTTTTAAACTTTGTATCTAGTTATTTTAGATCTGCATCCAAATAGTTTTAGAATTTTATTTGACCAAAATTGTCAGGTATTGTCCCAAGTAAGTTATTATTGAATAAAATTATTTTGAGGGTAAGTGAAAGTAAAGACCTCTCTAGGTACGTTAAAAATAATTAATTTTTTAAAACATTTTACTTAAATATTTTTTTTAGATTTGTAATAAATTCATATTTAATAAAAAAAAACTAGAAAGTAATTAAATCTGATTTTAATTGAAAAAGTAAACTACCACTTTTTAATTTCTTTTCCATTTTTGCAAGGAATTTTCGTGTTAATAATATCAAAGGTCCACAAAAAAAAGTCTATGCTGGGTGCCTGACTAAGATTTTCTGGCGTATTTTTTCCGCTAAACACCAATCTAAAGTTAAAATTGGGGATCAAACAGCAAAAAATCCGAGAAAAGGCGTAATTTCAAATATTAACATTTTTTTTTAAATTTAAAACGTCAATATCTCAAAAACTATAAAAGATACACGAAACTTTATAACATAAACTATGTATTTTCACAAGACCTTTATTTTAAGTTATATAAACTTTTTGTGTAAATGCAATATTCTTCAAGTTATAATCAAAAAACTAAATTATCGGGATTTTTTCAAGGTAACCCTGGATTTTTTTTTTTGTAAATTTTGAATTTTGTCTGCAAATTTAAAGTGATTTGGGACTCAACTGAATAAAATAAATAATTTATATTAAAAAAAGCACAGTATTAAAAAATATTTTTTTCCCTATTTTGGACCGAATTTTTTTGTCAAAATTACATTTTCATTTGTATCTTCTTTATGATTTATCTGAAATATTTTTACCCAACTTTTTATATAGACAATTTAAAAAGCTTTATTTTTTGTTTAAAAAATCTTTTGTATCTCTTTATACAGTGGTAGTCCAAACATTCCGTGGTAGCAGGTGTCTGTTGGTAAATGTACCGTATCGTTTTTTTGGTTTTTTCGATTTTTTGGTGTTTGACTCCCAACTTTGACTTCAGATTCGTGTTCAGCGGATAAAAATACACCAGAAAATCCTAGTCAGACACCCAGCACACACCACTTTCTTTGCGAATCTGTGTAATAATACAAGTTGACATTTTACCTGCTTGGCAGGAAAAAAAGTTTTTAAATAATGGCCTTATGGTTTGGGATTTGGTAAAATATTTTTTAAATTAATACCTCTATTTAAGAGGTTGCACTAAATTTGCACAAATTACAGGACACAAGGTATCCCAAGTAACTTGGATAAGTAATTAACGTTCATAATAATTGTAGTATTATAATTTAGAAGATTATTTTAAATATTAACTTTTAAAGTGTTACTTTTTTTACTTTTTATGAAAATTTCAGTGTTTTTTTAAAGTTTACTTCTTTACTTTTTTTTTGTGATTCATATATCTCGACCTGAGTAAAAAAGGAGCCAACCTCCAATTGAACTTAATTGGAGATTTGCCTTTTTTCTAAATATCTAGGTCTAAATATAATATAATACATTTTTTGGTATATATACTTTTAACCGATTTATACATTTGACACAAAAAAAATGTTTTCCCAGGAACAACTGTTATTATTTCTAAACAAAATTGTAAAAATCATTTACTATCCTAAAGCCAAGTAACTAGTTTTTTAAAACTTCTTGCAAAGTGATCCTTAATTAAAACATCTAATTTTAAGCTAAATCAAAGGCGAATTTTTAAATGATGGCAACTAATTTTTAACGTATATACTCTTACAAAAAAAAACCGTTCTAGAACCAATTTTAAAATAAATATTAGTAATTTTCAAGTATTTTGCACCACTGTCATACCGATTGTATCATAATTTGTTAGCTGTTTTGACATCGCGGTAGTAACTTTAAATATTTTAATAACAAGTCATATGAACCAATTTGTTATCAAAATAAAGTGAGTATTGTAAACGGTGTGGCTTTATTTAAAAGTGTTGTGACCATGGAGATATGTTTTTTAAACAGATGCAAAAAAATAATTAAATCAACAGAATAGCCATTTCAGGCTAGTTGTAATTCAGCGTTCATTCTAGTATGCAGTTTTTCAAGCCACCCTCTAAGCTCAGAGTATTGCAAATATCTCTTTTAGAGTACCGTCAACTTATTTTAGATTGGAGCACCAAAAATATTGTCCAGTCCAATACCTTAAAACTCAATCAGGTTCGTCATCGCAAAAAAAGTCTATCTATTTAACTTTGTAGGCGTTACCTTCAATAATGCATATTATATCCATTGCCCCAGCATCTCAAAAAAGGATAGACTTCTTTCGAACCAAAAAGTATTTCTCCTTTTTTAATATATCTATATATCCCAAGATATATCCCAAATTAGACCATGTCCGGAATATTTTTCCATGACTGGGAAATGACTTCCCTCACAACTAGCATTTTTGATTCCACTGAAAGAAGGGCCGTTTGCCTTATTAATGACCCTACTCTTACAAAAAAGTTACCTTTTCTTGCCTCCGAGAAGCTGTGTGGAACCTGTCGCTGTTTTAAAAGTATTTTCAGGGTGTCTGCTCCAAGGAATAAGCCAGTATTATTCTTCCCGACTCCCAATAGAGTAGCATAAGTGCTACTTTCATGCAACTATTCACAATTTAATTATAGAGGCTACCCAGTTCTCACTTTGTTCGTTCTTTATCCTTTAGGGATTTATCCTTTTTTAAATCGCCAAATCTTTAAGTCTTGCATCACTAATCTACCCTTTACTTAAGACACCTACGGCAGGTTGGTACTTGACTTAAACAAAACTAAATAAAAAAAATTATACACATGTATGTGTATCGGCTAAAAATTAATAATACCCTATATTTCTATTTAACTGCATAAAAAAATATATAATTTTACATATTTTACCTTTAGTTAAATATTATATGCATATGAGATAACTAAATATTAGAAAATACCTTTTTTATTATTTATTTTAGTAAGCTAATTAATTTTATTTAATTACTGGTAAAATAAAATTATTTTAAATATTTTTTTTTATAATTAGTAATGGGACACAGTTTGTAAAAAATAAATTAGTTAGTGTTTTCCTGTTATTCCTAATTAATTTACATAATAATTAATAATTGGTAATATTTTAGGAATAATTTGGGTTGCCAGAATGATAATTTAATAAAGGAGGATTTTCTTTAAATGGAGGACATTCACAATTAAACTATTTTTTTTACCTAATTTACTTTATTTTAATTATATTTAGCTGAGCTGCCAATTTTTGCAAGAATATCTTGATTTAACAAATAATTAAAAAAGCTTATCAGAACATTCAAATATCAAAATCTTCAGATGACATGTTTTTGAAGTTTTATTGAACAAGAATCAAAGATTCCACTGACTGTTCACTTGGTTTATTTCTCTCTTTGCTTCACTAAGTAATAATCAGCAAAAACAGTCTTTTTACATTCGCGTTATGTCCGCTTATACAAAAATAAAATTCGCATATCTTAAGAAGTTCTCAAGTGTCCACTGTTCATGCAACTTTGAATAAATTATAATATTTGTCATCAGGATCACTATCTTATTTCGATTAAAGAAATTAAATCAGGTTACAAAACAGATCATGTAGTTTAACATCGTCAATCTCTACACCAGAACTCAATGCATGGAACTAAATCGTCATATTTTAGGTTTTCGTTCTCTTTCGGCAGCGTCATCCACTTTCTTTAAAGACGTATATCAAAAGAAGGACATACGATAGGTAAGGGAGGACGGGAGAACAAAATATGGAAAATGAGAACATGTCCTATTTTGGATACCATCTGGTAATCCTAGGGATAATTGTGTATTAGTATGTTCTTTTTTTTATCTCAAGTTCATTTAATAGGATATTTTTAAAAGGAACAGACGTTTGTTTAAGTAAAATTTTACCAAATTATATAATAAATAATAAATATTATAAACAAAACAATTATTATAAAATCAGGCTAGAAATCAGACGCTTTTAAATACGAATCAATAAAAAGGATGTCCTCATTCAGAAAATAGTAATTTTATGCCGTATCTTTTTTGTTTTATTCAAATGATTTTTAGGTATTCTTTAAATTCTATGGAAAAAAACACAAACGAGATGGCTATTTCACATTTTTTTTAATACAACGAAAACCACAAATATCGCACTGTTAAGTTCGCTTTGTATGACCCTGTACCTGTGGCTTTGATTGGACGACCTTTCACGCCATAAATTAAAAATATATTGTTTAATTTCTCATGCTTTCTGTCTTTAATTACTTTATCTCCGTTTAAAATATCTTAGTACTATTTCTTACGCTTATTTTGTTTTACGTCTGTTTTACAGAAAGGAAACTATAAATAATTAGAACGCTTCTTCTGTATCTAGACCATTGTAAAAAACAATCAATGGGTTTAATGTAGAAACTGAAAGTACTCTATTAGTCTAAATACCTGAAGCAAAACCAAAACATTGTGTTAGGTAACCGGATGATTTCTTGTGGGTTTGTTAGTTGTCAATAACCCGTTTTGGAGTTGGCGTAACTAGTGTAAATTTGCCCACATAGTCTAAGACGTCATCATAATGATAATTATATGTTAATAAAGGATGTTATAACACCTGTAATAAACATAATCGAAATTCTAGGTAGGTATAGTGAGATAAAATTTAAATAATAAACCGGTTTCGGGTAGTTGTCGAAAAATTAAAATATTCCGCAAAACTGCTGATGAAAAATTACTGGTAAATTATTCTTCCGTACGAAGGTTCGGTAATATTCCATAATATTTATTGGATAGAATTCACAATATCTGATTTATTTCTTTGTATGTAATAGTCTTTTAATTCTTTTCTAAAATTACTTAAGTACTTAAATAATAAGAAAATTTATCCTGTTTAAAGAGCTAACAAAAATTATATCGTCCATTTTCTTTAAGAATTTATCTCTTGGTAATCATTTGAAATATTTTATCTAAATAGTAAAATAATCTAGTTGGGTAGATACTTTAATTAGAGGTCAGCTAACGTTTTTATTGGTACGTCATTCAAAAAGATATGCTCTCCCGTCTTCCGCAGTAAGTGGTGCAGCCGTCCTTATCCACATGCCTGTGGCAACTTTAATTACCGTAACAGTTTACTAAAAATAGTAAAAATTATTTTTCCTAAACTCACCAGAGGGCTCAACAAAGCTTCGCAAATTATCGCAAATGCCTGTTGCGTCACTCGATAACATTTTTGATTTTGAATTTTGAGTATTGTTTATTTGTATTGGGTTTAGTGTTCGTTTTTTATTTAAATTCCAGCGTTTTTTTGTACTTTTTTTATTAATTGTGAATTTTTTTCGCCATGGTTTTTAACTGCTGTGCTAACGGCTGTAACAGTTATAATAAGGACGCTCAAATGCATATTTTTTCAAAGATCAAGGTGTAAGTAAAAAAATATGTATGTATGTGTGTGTGTGTGTGTGTGTGTGTGTTAATTGCAAACTTATTTTCGTTTCCCACTAAAATTTTCTTCTTGACTGAGGGTTGTAGTAGAAAACTTAAAAAGTAAAATTTTGTTTTAGTTGTATGATATTTGGATTAATGCAATTAGTCGAGAAGACCTAAAGGTGAAGCCTATGGAAAAAATCCGAAAGTCATACCGTATTTGGACTATTCATTTTAGTCCAGAAGCTCGGTATATTGGTGGAACCAGAAATAAATCTACCTTAAAACAGGATGCAATTCCGTCTTTGTTTCTTAGTATTTCTTGCAGGAAAAGAAGTGGGTTTATTTAATTCTTAGAATTTTATTACCTAATTGTAATCTACCTTTTGATGTTTGCATAATATTATTATAGAATAAATCATAATAATCATTAGTGTTTATAAAAATATATAAATTAAAAAAATAACAATTGTTTTTTTGTTGTTTTTATTTCAATTAAAAATAAAATTATAAAAACGAAAATTTTAAAGAACCCGCCATATTTTTAGTCGGTGTTATTTCCTAAACCCGCCAGGTGGCGGTGGCCGCAATGATCAAATATAAGGTTAAAAGTTTTCTATCTATTCCCATAATAGTAATCCTTTATCTATGGTTATCCATTTTATGCTGTATTTTAAAGGTGTCATATTGAAGTTGTCAAAGGAAAGTACTAAAGCCATTTTATTGGTTTAATTTGATAGTTTTGACACTTGGGATACCCAGCAGCAAATCAAAGGTTTAAAGTCATACCCGGTTAATAACTGAAAAAAAAAACAGAATTTTTTTTTTGTCGCCCAGTTATCCTAGTCTTTATATTTCTTTAAATCTATTCAGTCTAAAGTGGATTTTAATGCCATACGCGGTTAATAACTAGAAAAGAAAGAAATTATTTTTTTTATATGTCTTTCAGCTATCCTAGTCTGTATATTTTTTAAAATATCTATCTAAATTTTTCTTCTTATTGTGTTCTTAACCGTACTAAAAGGCCTGTTTTTTGAAGCTGTAGTAGAGCTTATGTTAGTATAGTCATCCCGAAAAACAAATTACACAAATCAGTCACAAACAAAAGAGCGACTTTTTTTTATAAAAATCCTTATATGGATATTGGCATATTTTGTCTTAAGTA
Source organism: Listronotus oregonensis (assembly GCA_019359885.1). Lineage (NCBI taxonomy): Eukaryota > Metazoa > Arthropoda > Insecta > Coleoptera > Curculionidae > Listronotus > Listronotus oregonensis. Next base: position 12,794 of record JAHBCN010010927.1, on the reverse strand, counting down.
GTCAAATTTTGTCTTTAGTAAAAATATGCTGCTTCTCGTTTGGCGGCGACAATAGAATCGCAGTCAAGATGAAACAGAATATTAGTCCATCAGTATCTGATTTAAAGTATTAAAGTTATGTTACTCTCCAGGATCATATTTTATTTGAATTGGATTTTTTGGAGTTGTGTCACTTTTTTTCAAAAGTGACGAGATGCGCTCACATAACATTTCTTGCACATATTGTTTTTTATTGGCTAAAATTAACCTTTATATCTAAATACCACTTCTGTCAAATATTTATATATGAAATTTTAAAACAGGGTTACAAGCATTTAATATTTAAATATAAAACTACGGCGCAAAATTGGTATGCCTGATCGACAGAGGCCATCGGGGCTTACTTTCAATATGCATCCCGTATGAGAGCGAAGTGAATAGAATACCAAGCGGAGCTAATCTGGATATTTAAACATAAACCCTTTTGATTTTAGTGAATCAATGCTTTTTTCATTAGTTTATTTAAAAAGTAGAAAAGTAGAATCTGTAATCTGTTTATTTTAGTTTGACAAAAACACACCAACAGAAGACGTATTGTCACAGGCCTAAAGAGTCAGTAACTTAACAACAATAAATGTATTGCATTGGTTCAATGCAAACATTTTTTGTGGTAATTGGGATGGATTTTGACGGTGTAATTACCCTTTTTATTTATAAGGTTTTATATTTCATTGACGCCAATTGATCTTAAATGAGAATAAAGGAACGCGGTGAATTTTCTGTTTTTGCTCTTAATGAAATAAATTAACGAAGCAAAAACAAACTTATATTGGAACTCGGCACCACTTGTGTCGTCACAATGCGTTTTGGTCTGACGACAAATTTTAAGGGCCAGACGTAAACGTTAAAATTATTATTATTTTTTGAGATAAGATATTTGGGAATGGTTCTTTAATAGGCAAAGGAAGAGATTAGACTTGTTTTAAGACCGAAATAAATTTATGCGACGAGCCCACTCTTATGGCTGTTATTGGTTAAAGTTTTGTTGGGGCGTGTTGGATTTTCTAGTGTCCTTCTACATACAGAGGCTCCATACAGCAAAATAGGATACATATTAAGATTTTTTTTGGCTTTTTATCTTGAGCGTTATGCGACTAATGTTGTTTAGTGTTTCATTTGCTTTTTCGATGGTCTTTTAAATTTGCGTCTTCTTGCAAAAACACATCTTGCAACCTGGAAGCTATTTTTCAAACTCAAACTCAAAATGCTTTATTGTCTGAAGATGATAAACAATCTTATTGACAAAGTTGAAAAAAAATCTTTTACTAGCATTTAATAAATAAACGTGTAAAAAGCTAATACAAATAAGATATCACAAATAAAATCGCATGTAAAATAAACATAATCATAAAAAATAAACATCTTAAGTTTTATACAAATGTCATAAAATAAAATAAAATAAAAAAGTGATATGTCATTCATCAAACATTAAAAATTAAAATGAAACTCTGAAACATAACAGATAACAATTAAAATCATTTAAATAAATATATGCCCATATATACAGTCAGAATAAGTCAGGTAAGTCGACTTACCGCTATTATTAAAGCATTAAACCAACAATCACAGTCGTTAAATATTGTTAAAATTGTCCCTCAAAAAAACTATTATTCAAAGGCCGAAAATCGCAATACTCAGATAGTGTTAAAATTGCTTGTCAAAATATTCCCGAACATCATAATAGGCTCTCGCAACAAGCAACTTCTTTACTTCATGCTTAAATATTCTACCATCGTAGATCTTTCTCACTCGAGCAGGCAAATGATTAAAAAGCTGTCGCCCATTAAAGACAATCGAGTCATGAACTTGAGAAGATCTTGGTATGGGCAGTGAAAGTGTGTATGTTTGCCTTGTACTGTAGGTGGCTAGATTCCTTCCTAAAGTGTTCTTATATTTTTTGTGTACAAACTTCTATGGCCACGAGTACATTAACTTTCCTTCTAAATCTTAAAAAAATAATAAACAGTAAATTTTCCTTTTAATAGTAACAATACCGCCTTAATAAATTCAAATCATTTTTCATTTTTTTTTATCGATTTAAAAACAACGAAACAAAGAAAGCCGCCCGTCGCTGTGCAACGCTAACACATTGACATGCATAGCCACGAGTACATTAACTTTCCTTCTAAATCTTAAAAAAATAATAAACAGTAAATTTTCCTTTTAATAGTAACAATACCGCCTTAATAAATTCAAATCATTTTAAAAAATTTCTTTATCGATCTAAAAACAACGAAACAAAGAAAGCCGCCCGTCGGTGTGCAACGCTAACACATTGACATGCTTTGTGAGCTTGTGATTCGTAGCGAGTGGACGCATCCAACCAGAACTCGGGCTGGTCGGAGGTTGGACAGACGCGGAAAGGGGTAGCAGCGTCATAAGAGTACGTCACGCGCGCGTCAAGTAAATAAACCAATGAAATGGGTCGCATCGAAGGTCGTACGGCGGTAGAGCGAGGTCAAAAAGCGCTAACAATGCTGAAACAGTTCTGGCTTCATCAGATAAGCAGTGTTAAAATTTTCTCGCATTTAGGGCAAATCACCGAAGCGTTCTACTCAAATAATTTGATGTTTGCATCCGAAAATTGGCTATCATCTTTACTCTGTAACCAAATAAAATTATAAGGTTTTGTAAGGGTACATTTCTTAGCTAAGTAAAGCTACTTAAATATTTCTTTGTGTCGAATTTAATTTGACATGTTTACGTAAAGTTTAAAGGTAAAGCAAGGTGCTTAAGGGTGATTTTAAAGGACTGTACTAGGGCAGGAGTTAGCTGGAGTGATTAATAAAAGTAATTTGTGAATAGTATGTTTTGGAGATTAGCTAAGAGTTAAGGTAATAACCGAACTTATTGTCAATTATTAATACTGGGTGTCCCAAAAACTGTAAATAATTTCTAACTTTGACTTTAAACTTTCTAACTTTTATAGTGACAAAAAAACAATCTCTGTCCCTCATAGACTCTGGAAGGCGTTTCGGTTTTTCAGTAAAATTTAAATAAATTTCTTTCTTATTTAAAGTGAATCTTTAGTTGATTTTTTTAGCAAATTTTGTAGTTTTTTTTCACATTTTTTATAAATTATGAAGCTCTGATAAATTTGTGAACAGCTGATATTATAACTAGAAAGTAACGACTAAATTGTTAAACCTCTTGACAAGTTAATTAAGGCCATCAGTGCTTAGTGAAAGAGTAATTTTAAACCTTTCTTTTTTTGTGGATATTTTTAAAGGTAAACAAAAATTTAAATTATATGTCAAGGAAAAATTTTATTTTGGAATTGCTGATACGCCACATTGGCGTATCGCAAGAATTTGTAGTGTCGTAGTTTGTCAAATTTTTTGTGAATAAAACTTGTATATATTTATTCTGTTCTAGTGTCTCAATTAGCAATAGTCATTCTACAGGGCGTTTTAACCTTAAATTTGCACCTATTAAGTTTGCAGTTCAGATATAGCCGATAGCAGAATTTGTCGGCAACTAGTTATGGTGCGGAGGCGTACCTATTAACGTTTCCCCATTATTTCTATTTTTTTTTTTGATACACTCCAAGATATTTTCTTGCCCCCTTGTCTAGCTTTAGTCCCTTTTTTGGTACCTGGATACTGTCTTTGTATTGGGTTATTCAATTTTTATATGAATCAATAAAAACGTATTTTTATCTTAATAATTATTTTAGAGTTAAAATGATTAAATGCATAAGCTTTAAAACACGTAAAAATAGCTGAAAGTTTATTAGCAACATAATTATTTGCAACATAAACCCTGTATATTTTTCAGTTGTGCCGAACAGGACAACCGCATTCCATTAACTCCAACCAAATTTCAATTATTAATTAAATCGTTTTGATGATTCACTTCCGATGCATACCGACCTTTATATATATGATGATGTTAATTAATATATTATGTTTTGTGGCTTTTTCGACTGGACCGAATTTGCGAGCTAAATAATGTAATTCATAATTATGGAAATGAGTATGTGGTTTTTGCTCTCGTATTTAATATTAGTTTGCGTTAGGCAAAATTAAAAATGCAATTACTGCTGTTGCGGGTTTTTGAAATAAAACAATTCTCAACCTTTTTAGGTTGTTAAAGCTTAATAATGTATTAAATTAAATTAAAATGCATTAAAATTATATTGTGTTGTTTGGTTTTAATGCAGTGTTCTTCCAATTTGCTCTTGTTATAAATTAAAAATATACAGTTTATTAATTTCTTGTTTAGGTTCTAAAAACAGATAAAGCTGGGTTTAAACAAAATGTTTTGTTATTTAGAACGCAATTCTTTTTCGTTTTTTTTTTTATGAAAGTAAGTTTAATTTGTTTATGAAAATGTAATGGTAAAATACAGCTTATGCCTAAAACAATACTTTTTTATTAAATAATTATATTTTGAAAATGACTAATACATATCTGATATTATGTATTTGATATAAATATTAATATAATATATATATATATAATATATATTATTAAATATATTATATATATATATATATATATATATAATATATATATATACTTACTTGCGACGCTCCGGACATTTTCTCTCCAGAACCTCCCTTGTAATGTGGGTATTTCCTCTATAAATCCCTAAAAATTGCTCCAAAACCTATTAATCTTTACATATGTAAACTGAAATTATTAAATTTATATCTAAAATCTTTATAAACAGTTTTACACGGGTCCCGTGTGTCATCAATATTTTACAGGTATTTTAATTTGGCGTTTTCGGGATCTCGTTCAACGGATTTATTTTGGCAATAAAGCCGCAGAAATTCCTATTAAAAGTAAATAAATGGACCCCCGGCTACGCAAATAACTCACTCCTTATTACGAGAGCCCTCGAAAGGGCCCGCCAGGGTCGATTAGAGTAAATCTGCATTAGCAGTTAGCACAAATCATATCGCTTGATAACAGAATGTATGTATACATAGAGATTATATTGTTGGGTAGGTATGTCAAGGTCATATTTAGTCTATATATTATAAATAAATATTTACCGTTTGTTTTTTATGTAAACAATGGTTGATTGCTTGTGGGTAACTAGTTTAAGGCAAAGAACCCCGGAAAAGTATTGCTTCGTTAGCAACAATGATTACAGTAAAAGACTTACGCAAAAGCCACCGACAATATTCGCCGAGTGCCCAAGCTTCCGTGTTATTTCATTGCGTCCGTTTTAGAGTCGTTTTATAAGCCCGGATAACGACGCGGAGCTACTTTTTAAAAGGGAATGACCCCCTTGTTTATTTTACACCTCGAGGATCAATTAGGCCCGTGGACTAAACCGAGAACCTATTTTTCTTAGTACACAAATGTTTACACCACTTAAGTTCCTCTAACATACCATTCACCATTACTTTGTTTTTCCTTCAGTTAAACTGCCTGCCAGGGTTATTACATCATTTAATAACCCCTATTTATTTTTTGAACCAGTTTAGAATATTTATCAAAAGAAAGAATTTTATAGCTTTTATTAGTAAAAAAAAGAAAACCTTCGTATAAACCCATGAAAAAATTACGATTTTTTATAAACCGAATAGAACATTTGGTTTTTTTTTCAAAAACCCCCGGGTTTTTTTACTTTCCAAGTAAAAAAAGGAGATCCTAAAAAAAGCATCATTACCAAAATTTGAACCGCTTTCTTTTTTGACGCGCCCCCAAAGCTTGATCCCCCTTCCCCTCGGTGGGGAGTCGCCCAAAGGGCCCGGGGATAACAGGGCGGAGCCTAGAGATCTCATTGGTTGCGCCACTTCATCACAAGTTCACGAAAGCAGGTCGACGCGTTGACTTTCTAGTATGCTATTTTTAGATTATTAATAGGGATTTTTTTATTTATATAATTTTATAAAAATTTAGAAAGAAATATTAGCGTGCTTATGGCTATGAAAAAATAGCATTTGTGTTGACAGACTTGCTTCTGCAACATCAGTTTTTATGCTTTATATGAGGTATCATGTTTTTTTTGTTTACATTTTTATAGGTCTTATACTTTTTTACAGTACGGTAGTACTAGTTTTTCTTTATTAAACTGTTTAAAATGAAATATTATTTTCTCTTAAGTTCTATCATAAAAGGTTTTTTTTAAATAAAGATTGATAGGACATTTTATACATTCTTTGTTTTATGCGAAAATGCTTTATATTGAAGATATTTTTATTATTTTTACTTAGCTATGTCCAAAATTTATTACAAAAAAAAAAAGCTTTATATTTAAATTCTATACGTTTTGCACACGTATACCTATTATGGAATTTTTTTATTTTAGTTAGTTCTGCTTACTGTTATACTATTTTATTAAATGATGCTATTATACGATATATTTTTTTAATTTGTAGTGCCCAGATGTAGAAACAATTTTAAATTAAAAAGAATCAGCAGAAAAAAAACATTGCCAATTTTTACAAACGGATCCGTGAAACAGAAAAAAAGATTAGTAATTATAATAGATTTTCACTAAAAAAAACTGTCTTAGGTTAATAGACAGTATGTACCTGAAGCCGGCTTAAAATACTAACCAGTTAAAACTTGGTGATTTAAATATATTAAAACAACAAAGTCCCAGAACTACGTTTAATAAGAAAAAAAAACGTTTGCTAAAAACTGCGCAAAATTTCATTTCCTGGAAATTTAACATTGCATGGTGGTACCATTAAGGATAACAGTTTTTTAAATTTTTGTTTTGATTTTTAATATATTTTTAAATATATTATGGTTAATTTAGGCTTATTTGTAAAAATAAGATGGTAACCAAAATTATTGTATACCAAATTAGAACCTGCTTGGATCACTGTTTCCATATTTTGTAAAAATATGTAAAATTATAAAATAGCATATCTCGGTTCCATTTAATGATCCCACGCTTCAGCCCACCGACAAGCTTTAGGAGATCTGTCCCTTTACTATAGGTATTTTTATGTCTTTTTTTTTGAAAAATTATTTAATATTATTTCTTTTCTAGAGCCTCCTAGTACAGTAAAATAAAGTGCTACTATTATGAATCCTTTTACAGGCCTTCAGAAGAAGCTTCAAAACACTTTACTTGCTCCTTCATCTTTAAAGTATCTCGACTGTAGTACGTTCCACGTGCCAAAGTATTGTCTTTGCCTTCTATCTTCTGTATCAGTCCCAAATTAATAGTAGTTAACAAGAAAACAAACCAAAGCCTAAAAGTTGTTTTTTAATACGGTGTTGATTGTAGTGTCAAAAAACAACTACTCTAGTCGAGAACGATTTGAAATTCATTGTACGGAAGCGAAAACTCTACTTGCTAAATAACTGGTACATAGCCCAGTCTGTAGGTAATTTTCATGACTTTAATTTGTAACCAGTTAAAAGGTGTTAGAACTTGTAGAGTGTGATAACCTAATTATGACTATATAGTTTAAGACTCAAAAAAAGTGTGCAGAGGTGGGGAGTGGAGAATTAAAAATGCTAAAAACGTGTTTTTCGCTTCTGCAAGCGCCATTGTGAATTTAAGAGAGGTATGTACAAAATGTTTTTTATGTATTGAAGAAACTTATAATTTGTGTCCGGCTAAAATTAATTTGGTCAATTTGTTTATGAAAAAAATGGGAAAAGAAGCAATTAAAAATAGCAATTTTTTGAAATGTTGATAATTATTGCAAAAATATTTTTTTATCCATTTCTATCATTGCAAAAAATCGAATTCTTAATTCTTAATTAAATAAGAGGTTCTAAAAGCATTACCGGATAATTTGTTGCTAAAGGTTTACTGATTTTACAGCCCTAATCTATTGTTCTATATCTTTTTTGTTTATAAATATTTTGGGTCTTAGAAACTGTCTTTTGCTTTTTCAAGACTTATATTTTACTAATTTGGATCAACGAAATAAAAAAATTAATATTCAGTCTTTTGTTTTAAGCCTTGAAAAAAAGGTACTTTTTGCTAATAAACAATTGGAACCGGAGCGCCCCCGTTATAAGTTAAGAATTTTTTTACTTAGAAATATGAAAAGCTGACTTTAAAACAAATATTTTTGAAAAAAAAAGTCTCTACGACCAGTAGGAACCAAGTTAGCATTTTTTTTTAATAATATCTAAATTGTTTATAATCATTAGGAATTGCTTTATAACGCATAATAAAAAGTAGTAATATATGTTTTTTATTGCTAAAAGATGTGTTTAAACTGACTTTTATAGTAGATATGGTACCATTTATATGTTAATAACATGATTTTTAAAAATAAATAGATTACTAAAATTTTTAAAATATTATTATGCTGCTTTAAAAAGTTGAATTGTATAATGCTCAATTAAAGTATAAGATATTAAAATTAGGAGAAGCATTGATAATAATTTCTTAAAACTAAAAGCGTATAACTTTTTGCGATATCCCAGATTAAAAAAAAGCTTGATCCGATAAAAATTCGCAGAGATATGGCTGCTCCGCTGATTTGAACTCTCGATTTCAGTTTTGGACTCGGGATGTCAGTCCGAAAGCTTCTATGCCCACCACTACCTCCCTCGCGCCTGCAAATTATCGGTCACTTTAAACACACCTTTTAGCAATAAAAAACAAATATTACAACTTTTTATTATGCGTTATATCAAGCTCAAATCTTATACTATCAAATGCCGTCCAAAGCAATTCTTAATTATTATAAACAATTGAGATATATTTTTTTAAATTGCTAACTTAGTTCTTACTGGTCATAAAAACTTTTTTTTTTCAAAAATATTTGTTTTGAAGTCAGCTTTCCATATTTCTAAGTAAAAAATTCTTAACTAATGCAGGGGGCGCTCTGGCTTCAATTGTTTATTAGCAAAAAAGTAACTTTTTTCCAGGCTCAAAACAAAGGACTGAATAATATTTTTTTATTGCGTTGATCCAAATTAGTAAAAATCAAATGACAGTCTGTAAGACCTAAAATATTTATAAATAAAAAAGATAAAGAACAATAGATTAAGGCTCTAAAATCAGTAAAACTCAATTACCTTAGCCGCAAATTATCCGATCATGCTTTAAAACCTCTCATTTAATTTAGAATTAAGAAACCGATTATCCTATGGAAATGGATAAAAAAATATTTTTGCAATAATTATCAACATTTCCAAAAATTGTTATTTTTAACAGTTTTTTTTGCATTTTTTGCAGAAGCGAAAAACACGTTTTTAGCATTTTTAATTCTCCACCCTCCACCCCTGCACACTTTTTTCGAGTCTTAAACTATACCGGGTGACACAGCGGACATGTAACAGCCCATAACTTTTTTATTTATAAGAATTAGTTTTTGAAATTTGGGCGATGCACCTCTCATAAAAACACGCTTTTAATTACTAAATAAAACCATTTTTTCGCTTCCGGTTGGTAACCTATAAATTTTATAGTCTTATATTTTAGCCACTGATTGCCCAAATTCCTTTAACATTAACTTGTCATTTGATTTAAATAGCTCCAAAACGATTTTCCATTTTAGTAGGCCATGACGTGACAAAAACAAATGATCAGCATGTAAAAGACGGCGAGATGTGAAGAATAAGGCGTAAAAATATTTGTGATTATGTTAATTTTTATCTTATTAAGAAGAGTTAGGAATAGAGGTTAAGTTTTAAAATTTCAGAAATATAACTTCAATTTTTATTTGATTTAACTTTAGATCAAACATTTGCTATTTCATATAATTTATCAAAATTGGTATGCACAACTGACCTTTTTATCGAAATGGCAAAATTATACATATTTACATTGATTCGCAAATCCTTATAATAAGTATAAGTATATACAGGTTACAATAATGCGCCAAGTAAGTAGTGTTAGACCTTAGCATAGAGGTAACAAAAATGTTAAACATATCAAGAGAACCATGAAATGAAAAAAACAAATTTTTGCTACAAATCAAGGAACCTTTATTAATAATTACACCTGTAACACATCATAGAGAAATGTAGATATGTATAATTTTGCGTTTTTAATAAAAAAGTCAGTTCTTTATACTAGTTCTGATAAATTATATGAAATAGTAAATGTTTGATCTAAAGTTACAGTAAATAAAAAGTTGAGTTTCCTATTTTGGATTTTGAGATATTGAGCGTTAAAAAATATATTTTTAAAATTTTAAAAATTAACCCCTATTCCTAACTCTACTTAATTATAATTTATAATAAAAAATTAACATAATCACAAATATTTTTACACCTTATTCTTCACATCTCAACATCTTTTAATTGCTGATCATTTGTTTTTGTCACGTCATCGCCTACTAAAATTTTGGGGAAAAAAATCGATTTTGGCAGCCATTTTAAAATCAAATGACAAGTGTGACACATGGTTGAAAACAGAATTTTAAGGCGGATTAGGTAGGCTAAAAATATATACAGGGTGCTATTTTAAATCTTAAATTTAGTGTTACTTCCGGTTTAGCCGGAAGTGAAAAAATGAGTTTTATTTAGTCATTAAAAGCGTGTCGTTATGGCAGGTGCATTACTCAAATTTCAAAAAAATCTTATAAATAAAAAAGTTATGGGCTTTTACATGTCCGCTGTGTCACCCGGTATAGTCATATTCAGATAATCAACCTCTACAACTTTTAATACCTTTTAACCGGTTACAAGTTAACGCCATAAACAGGGCTTCTTTTTACCTACAGACTGGACAAACATCATCCCCTACTCTTTTGCATTTAGTGTGAAAACCTCATTAAAACTAATTATTGTAAAATATATACCTTTACAAAACCAAATTAATATATCTGTAACATTGTGTTTACCGTCGGCATATTTAGTATCTGGAATAATCCATGAGTATTTTCGGAATTTGGTTACAAATATAAGCACTGTAAATTCCAATTCAAAACAGATTTTATTGAAACTATTCGAAAAGGGATTGTAAAGTTGAAAATTAATCTGTTGGGTTCGGTAATAGTTATTATTGATAAGAATGTTACTGGACCTGGGGTGCTTTGACAACAGTTGGTGACAGTGTAGCAAACATTTTTGTGGTTTTGGTTTTAATCTGTTATTATTAAAAAGTTATTCTATAAAGATTCTTAACAAACTTTGTGTGGCGCAGTGGGACAGTGGACCCCAAAACTTGATAATAAATGAAAGTATAATTTTTTTAAGTTTACGAATCACACCGATTAAAACGGTATTTTTCTACGACTGCCAATAAAAGCCTTTTAGTCGAGACAATAAAGCATTAAAAAGGCCAAAAGTTCGGAATTTTTGCACTAAGACGGATCGAAATGCGGTTTTTTGCATTCGCTTCAAAAAATTTTTATAAAGAATGTGCCTTTGTGAACTATACAAACAGAAAATTGCATTGCTGCTGCCAAAAATGCATTAAAAAAGTGTATTTTTTGAGACGGCTTCTGGAAGATTTAATAACTTTGTAAATAAGAGTCAGAACTGACCCAAATCGGGTCCTCGTAGGTTTTTTTTTGACCCACGGGCGACCTGGAGCATTAATAACTTTGTAACTAGAAGTCAGAACTGGCCTAAATCGGGTTCCCAGAGGTTTTCGAAGTCGCTGATCACGATTATGATGTTTAAATTGACCCACAGCCGACCTGGGGCTTAAGAAGCCGATGAACTTCATCTCCGTGGGACTCTTCCAAAATTCACGCAGGGAAGGAGTAAAACTCGACGCCCGGAGGTTTTTTGGGCCGCTGAATTCAAATACGGCATCGGCGAACACCCCCCGGACACCAAGTGCGACGAAAAGTGGACGTGGACGTCATCTCCCAACAGTTTTTCGGACGCTGAATCCAAATTTTACCTCGAAAGCGACCCCCTGAACACCTGGTGCACCGGAACCTGGACGCGGACCTCATCTTCGGTTACGGTTAATCAGGTGTTCGGGTGGTCATTTTCGCCGAGAAATTCGGATTGTGTGAGGAAAACCCTCGAAGATGAGATCAGCGTCCAGGATCCGGCGCACTAGGTGTCTAGGGGGTCGTTTTCGTCGTCACGATGATTTTCGGGATGTTTTTGGCATTTTGTCAGAAAAACTCGCGAAGATGTCGTCCACGTTCAGGTTTCGGCGCACCAGGTATCCGAGGGGTGTTCGCCAATGCCATATTTAAATTCAGCGACCCAAAAAACCTCCAGGCGTCGAGTTTCTCTTCTTCCCCGCGTCAATTTTAGGAGAGTCCCACGAAGGTGACGTTAATCGGCGTTCTTAAGCCCCAGGTCGGCTGTGGGTCAATTTAAACATCATAATCGTGATCAGCGACTTCGAAAACCTCTGGGAACCCGATTTGGGCCAGTTCTGACTTCTAGTTACAAAGTTATTAAATCTTCCAGAAGCCGTCTTAAAAATTGCATTATTTGAATGCATCTTTGGCTGCAGCAATGCAATTTTTGGTTTGTATAAGTCGCAAAGTAGGAACATTTTTTATAAAAAAATTTTCGAAGCGAATGCAAAAAACCGCATTTCGATCCGTCTTACAATAAGTGAAAAAAATTGCGAGGTTCATTGCCTTGACTATTTATTATGTTTAATAGTAATTTCGGAACATGGTGCATTATTTTATTCATATTTTTATTGTGCACGGGTATGTCTTAACAAAGTTGGCGTTAACCGACGCAGCGTCAATACGCCATAGCGACCGTATAGCAAAGCAAACAATGCAAATAGAAACAAAGTACAACAATTATTGTTTTCAGGCAATATTAAAATTGAAGTGTTAGAGTTTTTTAAAGGAATATTTATTATGAAAAGTGGCAATAACAAAATTAATTTAACCCCACCCAATATTTTAGAGGCAACAAATGTCGCGTTCTTAAATTAAG
>JAHBCN010010926.1:0-30263 GCA_019359885.1 Listronotus oregonensis | reverse complement strand
ATAAAAAGTTTTGAAAAATGCTTAACATTTCTCTTTTTCCTATGCTACTATGTGTATAGCTCATCGTTTAAATATTTTTATTATCGATTTAGATAATAATATTAACAATTTATAACGACGGTTACTCTTATACAGAATGATCTGAAGAAAATTTTAATGATATTTTTAACATCAAAAATTTTTTTAAAATAGTTTATTTAGCGTTAAACTTAAAAAACATTTCTTTTACTAAGCTATCTATTCCTTCAGAACATACAATTTTTTAATACAAATTATTGCACTCACCTATTTATTTACTGCTTCAAAATAATCATATTTAATTTAAGTAAAAATTAATTTTTATAATTAAAAGTTTTTAAAAATATTTTTTTGGGGAAAGATAATTTTAAAAAGTGAAAAATTTTTCCCCAAATTTTGGCCCCCGTTTGACCCATGAAAAATATATAAAAAAAAAAATAAAATATAAAAAAAAATTCTTCCGGAAATTATTAATTACCATGATACGAGGTGTGTATATAAAACTTATTATTTCTTATAATTTAAACAAAATTGTTTTAAATATTTTGAAACTTTGTTACCTTTCTGGGTTAGGCGGTACGTATCATGAGAAGAAAAATGTTTTTAAATATCTTAACCAGGGGCGTTACATAATACATAAAAAAGGATTTTTTAAAATTTTATACAATTATAATTACTGGACATTTTAATTAGGAAAGTTTTAAAACGTCTGTCTTTCGTATAAAAAAAAACGAATACCATATTAAGTAATAATGTACTGAATAAAAAATCATTTTTTTTAACTAATAGAGTAAGGCGGCCAACTTTATAAAAAGTCAATGCGGGACATACGACGACGACGACGGGGGGTTTGAGGTAAAGAAGAAAAAATTAATAAAAATCCGAAATACCGAATTAACTTTTTATTATTTCAAATCGTATTTTCCCGTTAATTGACATTTTTTTAACTAGATTAGGGTTCTTGTTAAGTATATCATAAAAGTTTTGACAACTCTCCATATTAAATTTTACAATAAGCATTGTAGGTAATTTTTTTCAACTTTTAACGGACGGGCAAAGGGGGAAGTGAGCAAGTGAAGTGGGGTGGAACGGAACCGCCGGCGCCCGGAAAACGTTGCCACCCGCCTTTATTCTTAAATTAAATCATTTCCCCCGATATGCGGAACATGGGACGCAAGAGACAAATTGCGGGAAAATTTTTTTAAAATATTGCAATGGGTTTAAAACCCCCCAATGGATCGCCCCCGCAGAATGGGGGACGGTTGGCCCCCTTTTAAAAAGGGAAAATTAATCCAAAAAATAAAAAACTAAAATCTTCGAAACATGTTATGTGATCATCCTAGATAATGGTTTCGTTATTGATTTTTATTTAACAGTTAATACCTTTATTAGTTGATAAACATGTTTTTTTCAACACCTTGTATCTTGAAATTTTTTTAGTAATTTTTAAATTTTTATTTGCAATTAAAGTCTTAAATACTAATTTAGTGACACTCTGTATATATGTAGCAACTTTTCGTGGTGTTAATGGGTCGATTGACCTGGCGTGAAGGCAGAGTAGGTACGTTTGCGAAAATATTAAACTCTCAATAGTTTTGTATATTAAACCAAAATATTTTAAAAAAACAAGTAAGTCAAGTGTCTACACTACACAGGGGCTCATTACGATATGTTACAAAATTTCCAAAAGACCCTGGAAGTGGCTGCAGCTTAGTAGTACGTTGGGTGAAACAAGTGTTGCTTGCTTTGATAATTCTTAAATAGCCCTATTCTACGTTAATATAAAATTAAAAACAAAAAATGGTAGATTTCCTTTTTGTAGAAAAAAAAACTATCTAACATTTGACAAAAACTATGAGAATACCTAGAAATGCAAGTGTTTATATACTAATGATACATTATTTTGTAATGTTTTAATGAATGCATAAAAATAGCCGCATCCATTATTCATTTTAATCATTACTAATGGTAGCAAAAATAAAACATGCATGCTTGGCTTTTACTGGTTAATATAATTATCTATTCCGTTGTTCACAATAATTTCAAATTCAAGGATTTTTCCACTTTTACTTTTTTATCTGGTTAAATGGCAACACGTTGGTGTTTTATTAAATAATGTTTAAAATAAATATAATAATATTTACAAAATATATGGGTTTGTTACAAATTATAGAATAAAAAACATTATGCGACTTATGATGTGACAGGGGGAAAAGAGAGGCTCATCGTAATGCCGAAAAAATATGTTGTTTTTTTCCTTTTAGAAACATATTTTTTACTTGAAATCGAATAATAAGTAATTCTCATAGAAAACCATTTTTTAAATATTACTGGGTTGTATATGGGGCTATTAAAAACATGCTTTAAAATCGTCTTAAAATTTTAGACCGGTGTGAGGGTTGGATCGACTTATTTTGATTTTTTTTCGGCCTGCGGAGGTACATGGAGTTGAAAAGAGGTGGTTCCGAGGGTTGTACCAGTTCAATTATTTTTTCAGATTTTTTATGAATTTGGGATGATCGTCCAAAAATTTTAGACCGGTATGAGAGTGGAATGGATTTATGTTAAATTTTTCGGCCTGCGAGGGTACATGAGAGTTGAGAAGAGGTGGTTCCAAGGGTTGAACCAGTCCAATAATTTTTTTCCAGCTTTTTTATAACTCCAGGACCATCGTTCTAAAATTTTAGACCGGTGTGAGGGTTGGATCGAATTATTTTGATTTTTTTTCGGCCTGCGGAGGTACATGAGAGTTAAGAAGAGGTGGTTCCAAGGGTTGCACCAGTCCAATTATTTTTTCCAGCTTTTTATGACTCCAGGACAATCGTCTTAAAATGTTAGACCGGTGTGAGGGTTGGATCGACTTATTTTGATTTTTTTTCGGCCTGCGGAGGTACATGAGAGTTGAGAAAAGGTGGTTCCAAGGGTTGCACCAGTCCAATAATTTTTTTCCAGCTTTTTTATGACTCCAGGACGATCGTCTAAAATTTTAGACCGGTGTGAGGGTTGGATCGACTTATTTTGATTTTTTTTCGGCCTGCGGAGGTACATGAGAGTTGAGAAGAGGTGGTTCCAAGGGTTGCACCAGTCCAATAATTTTTTCCAGCTTTTTTATGACTCCAGGACGATCGTCTTAAAATTTTAGACCGGTGTGAGGGTTGGATCGACCTATTTTGATTTTTTTTCGGCCTGCGGAGGTACATGAGAGTTGAGAAAAGGTGGTTCCAAGGTTGCACCAGTCCAATATTTTTTTCAGCTTTTTTATGACTCCAGGACGATCGTCTTAAAATTTTAGACCGGTGTGAGGGTTGGATCGACTTATTTGATTTTTTTTCGGCCTGCGGAGGTACATGAGAGTTGAGAAGAGGTGGTTCCAAGGGTTGCACCAGTCCAATATTTTTTTCAGCTTTTTTATGACTCCAGGACGATCGTCTTAAAATTTTAGACCGGTGTGAGGGTTGGATTGTCTTAATTTGATTTTTTTTGGCCTGCGGAGGTACATGAGAGTTGAGAAGAGGTGGTTTAAAAGGGTTGCACCAGTCCAATATTTTTCAGCTTTTTTATGACTCCAGGACGATCGTCTTAAAATTTTAGACCGGTTGTGAGGGTTGGATTGACTTATTTTGATTTTTTTTCGGCCTGCGGAGGTACATGAGAGTTGAGAAGAGGTGGTTCAAAGGGTTGCACCAGTCCAATATTTTTTTCTAGCTTTTTTATGACTTCAGGACGATCGTCTTAAAATTTAGACCGGTGTGAGGGTTGGATGACTTATTTGATTTTTTTCGGCTTGCGGAGGTACATGAGAGTTGAGAAAGGTGGTTCCAAAGGGTTGCACCAGTCCAATATTTTTTTCCACTTTTTTATGACTCCAGGACGATCGTCTAAAATTTTAGACCGTGTGAGGGTTGATTGACTTATTTTGATTTTTTTCGGCCTGCGGAGGTACATGAGAGTTGAGAAAGATGGTTCAAGGGTTGCACCAGTCCAATAATTTTTTTCTACTTTTTTATGACTCCAGGACGATCGTCTTAAAATTTTAGACCGGTGTGAGGGTTAGTATCGACTTATTTTGATTTTTTTCGGCCTTGCGGAGGTACATGAGAGTTGAGAAGTGGTGGTTCCAAGGGTTGCACCAGTCCAATAATTTTTTTCTAGCTTTTTAGTGGCTCCAGGACGATCGTCTTAAAATTTTAGACCGGTGTGAGGGTCAGATCGACTTATTTTGATTTTTTTTCGGCCTGCGGAGGTACATGAGAGTTGAGAAAAGATGGTTCCAAGGGTTGTACCAGCAGGGCCGGTTTTAACTTTTTGCCGCCCATAGGCTAATATATTTTTGCCGCCCTAATATGTCAATATTTTTTGGATATCATTTAGCATTAAAAGAATGTAAACTTCACTAGTAATTCTTATAAAAATTTAATAAACAAATTTAACAAAAGTAAATCATACAGAAAATTAAATAACAATTCTTTAAAAAAAACAAATAATGTCATAATATAAAAATAAAATATAAATTAAAATGGTATAACAAACAGGCCTTTTTTGAGCTATGTATTATTTATTCATAAGCAAAACCCTATACTGACATTTTTCTTCGAACCTTTTTTTCTGCAAAAACAATAATTATATCATTAAAATTTATGATTACATTTTATAAAAAATTAATCGTAAGTTTGCCGCCCCCAATATTTGCCGCCCTAGGCTTCAGCAAACTCAGCCTTTGCGTAAATCCACCCCTGCTTATGAAGTAGGATAATTTAGAATAAAAGAAAGTATAATAATAAATCGCCAACCACAAAAATGTATACTACACAATTATAAGCTAATTGATCTGATTATGATTAACTTTTTTTGTTGAAAAACTCTTATTAATTGAAATTATTTATCGACTTAAACGAACATAATTATACCTTTAAAACACCATTTAAATTAATATAAACTTATCAGTTCTAACGTTAAAACTAAAAATAATTTAATATTGTAGAATTTATAGTTTAAATACTTAATAGACTTTTGTTATTTTGCTCGAATAGACACAATAAACTTGTGTTATTTTAAACTCAACAATTTAAATAATTTATTACATAGTAAGCAAATAATCTAAGGCGAATATAAAAATTTTAAAAATAAAAAGTAAAAAGATAATTGTTTCAAATAAACAAGATAAGACGTAAGTTTTACTTATAAAATAATAATACATAAATAATACATGTAAGTAAACAACAAAAGTTTTTAACAAAAAACTATTAAAGAGATGTTAGTTTGTTCTATAAGAAAAGAAAAGCGCACAGCCAAACACTTTATATGAAATGGTAACACGCAATTAAAACTACACTAATTAAACCAAAAGTATGGCTGAGATATTTTGACGATACTTTTATTGTAAGAACACGTAAAGACGAACAACTTTAGGGTTTCTTAAGGTACTATTATTACCTATTAGAAGCTCAAGAAAAGACACATTTTAAATATTTTTTCTACACTTTATTTATCAGATAAGGTAATCTTTTAATTTTCTATAGTATTAAACAACTCTTGTAGAATACAAAAAATATATTTTTTCTACTTGCGTGTGCAAAGTACTTATGCATTGCACGCAAATATGCGCAAAGTTTAACTTGCGCACGAATCTTTGCGCACGCATTTTCGTTCTGCATTTTGCCGTATTTATGATCGATTTTTTAATGTATTAATAACTTCTGGATGAAATATTAAAAAAAGGGTTCTACATATTCTTTTATTGTGCTTTATTGAATTTAGATACATTTGGCTTAATAAATATCCCATATTAATTTTCTTTATTATCATTTTAATATTTTTCCATGCACCATGTTTTTTTCATAGAAACCATGCTAAACAATAAAAAAATCGAAGAATTTTTCTTGTTGCTGCAGCAACCAAGTACAAACATTTTCTAATGTCACGGAAGCATCAGAAAATTCGGTAAAAAGTTTAAAATAAGTTTCTAAGAATGGAGGAAGAATTGCCAGACGATGTTTTAAAAGCCGCAAGTTTTGCCAACTTAGAGCTCCTGTCGGCAAAATCAAAAGAAAAGTATAATTCATTTAAAACATGATGTGAAGAAAAAGGCGTTAGAACTTTGAAAGAGGGGTACTTTTAGCCTATTTTCTCAAATTAAGCAAGGAATTTAGTCCAAATACTTTATGGTCGAAATACTCCATGCTGAAAAGTGTTTAACACCGAGCAGCGGACCATCATCGACGTTCCTAAGAAATCATTTGAAATCGGCCATAAACCTTCAACATGCAACTAATTGTACTTTTAACATTAATATTGTTTATAATAATTAATAATATTTTTTTTTTGTATTATCAGTTATAATACAAATTTAATTATTTACTTTGGATTTTTAATTTTTACTGAAATATTCGTATATTTCTAATAATCATATTCTTTAATAAAACGCTCGTAGAAAAAGTATTCGCAAGTAGAAAAAGTTTTGTTCCTAATACTTGCGCAAAGTGACTTTTCCGCACTTAAAGCTTATCCGAACTCCGCTTCGCGTCGTTCGTCTAACTGCTTTGGCGTGCAGAAAAGTATCACTTTGCGCACTTATTAGGAAAATAACTATTTTTAAATTTTCTAAACCTTGCGCACCTTATAGAGGGCGCCAAAATCGACCCTTCAAGAAGACACTGCTAAATGGCGGACAGTTGATCTCTGAAACTGCAAGTTGGAAACAAAAAAATCAAAATGGGTTTTAAAAACAAAGCCGTATTACACAAGAATCGACCAGAAAATTTGGAAAATTAAAAAAAATGGCGGTCTTTCAAAAAAATTCAAAAATCGACCTTTTTTTCCGATATTTTTTAGATGCTAAAATTTTGTTTTTTATTTTTTTTTAATTAAATTGTGGTCGATTCTGGTAGAGGAAGCTTAAACAAACAAAATGCTTTAAGAGTCATTTAAATCGAGCGAGTAGATTCGGAGACTAACAGTCCGCCAGTTAAAAAAAATAATTTCGAGAAAAACGCGTTTAAAATTAGCCGAGTGAACGGCAGCTGCGTAGAATACCTACGGCGAGCCGAGAGCGCGCGATCACTAAAGTTGATGTATCTTGTTTTCGTTTCGAATTTTCGTATTTCCACATTTCTTCAAAATATAAAAAAATGTGTATACTTATTAGAAGTTCTATAAAAACTAAACTCTTTTGTAGATTGTGAAGAGATAATCTACTCTTGCAACACCTAAAACATATGAATACTGTATTTATTTAGTTTTTTGTAATAAATGAAGTGAATAAAAGTTAAGAAATTGTATTTTTTGAATTTGTATTATCTAGTGGTAAAAAACAATTATTACAAATAAAAATTAAGAAATAAAATTATAAATTTACTTATCACTACCTATGTCAATATTCTTTTATACTAAATTTTTAAGTAAATATAAATTTTATTTTTTTAATTATTATTTTTTAATAATAAATAATACAAATTCAAAAAATTTAAAATATTGTGTCAAGATTATCCATTTACAATGAACAAAACAGTTTAGCCTTTTTAGAATTAAAAATATAATCTGGAGAAAAGCCAAATATTTTTTTAATAATGCCAAAAATGTATATTCTCGATCATTGATAATGTCTTAATATTAGACTTAGGCATTTGGAAAAGAAAAACCTCTGCAAGCAGAAGATTCGAAATTGCAAGAGAAAATAACAGGAGGGCTTACAAAAATAAACGGATCTGCATAATAACAGATAGCCAAGCGTCACTAGGGGCACTAGTAAACCCCAAGGTGATGTCCAAGCTGACATGGGAATGCCAAAAAGAACTGGAGGTCCTGGGAGAACGCAACAGAGTAACTCTCCTGTGCGTACCAGGACATTCGGGAATAGAAGGCAACGAAAAAGCGGATGAGCTAGCGAGACATGGATCATCCACACCATACTTTGGACCAGAACCTTCCCTTGGAGTGACCAAAACCACAGCACGAGGGCAAACAAGGGAATGGATCCGAAACAAACACAAGGAATACTGGAAGAACCTCGGAACATGGAAAGGGCTTCATAAGGGACCCATCCAAAAGAACGAAGGAAGAACTACTAAGACAAAGTAGGAAAAGACTTCGCATAACAGTAGGGTTGCTAACAGGACACGATAACCTAAGAGGACACCTACACAAGATAGGCTCATACAACCCAAGTTGCAGAATGTGCGACGAGGGGGAAGAAACAGCCTACCACATACTGTGTGAATGTGAAGCGTTGAATCACAAAAGACAGGCATTATTTGGGCAACCATAGGAATATATCAACCAACCAGTCTCGGGGTTATACAGACTTGTAGAAGGAACAAGACTAATGGGAGGATGGGAGATTAGGCACAAAAAGCCCAAGAGGCTGCGCTGCCTCCGGTAGTGAAAGACGGCTCCCAGGAAGAAGAAGAAGAAGAAGCAGATTCGAAATATAGTCTAGTCTAGGCCATAGGTTTCCACCGCTTTTTGGTAGACCTTTTGCTTACCTAATACCTAGTGATTTTTTATAAATTCATCAATTTCAAATGTACTTTTGAAGCTGACATGGACTTTACGCATTATCGTACTTGTTTAGGAAAAAAAGCTCTACAAGTTTGAGCCTTCTCCAAAAGTACAGAAGTACAGGTTAAAAGAGGATAAATATTTTCTGGCTGCAAACAAGGGCGTAGCCAGGATTGTATATAAGGGGGGGCAGACAAGAAAATTCTAGATTAGGTATATTGTTTGTTTTGATCGTTGTTTTTACCATATGAGTTTCACATGAGCAGTGGAGGTAGTAATTAATTCGCTCTTTGTCTATTTTTCTTAGGGTTCTTTACTACTTTTTTAACGTTCCTTTGGGTTTTTACAAATCGTTTTATGATTCATTTTGCTATAACAAAAAACTACGTTACCCAGGTCGTTATAAGTGACATGTTTTAGAGTAAGAAATGATGTCAACAAAAATTGTATTAGAGATCACATCACGTACAGTTAGATTTCACAAGCCAACCTTTAAGCCTGTTAGTTTCTTAGGTCCACAGATTATCTATATAAATTAAAAAAAGAACTTAGGTCTTATAAGAAGCGTTGCAAGTTATAAAGCTCGTCAGAATTAGTTTACCAGCGAACGACCGCTCTTCTAAGGGGGGGCAGCTGCCCCTCCCTGCCCGTACCTCGCTACGCCCATGGCTGCAAATCAATGGTATTCTAAAACTCCATAATATTAGAAATTCAATGAAAAACTGTGGATAAAGATTAAAAAGAAAAAGCCATACTAAGCAACACTAACTAGGACAAAAATATTACGAAGCTAAAAAGTATTTTTTTTATTACCACCAAATTGTTTTTTATAATAAAATTATGCTTTACTGGAATTAGATACTATTTTAGACATAATAAAAATGTTGGAGTGACAGAAAAATTTGAAGGTTTATTCAAATTCAAGTAAAAATAGGATTTAAAAAAGAAGTTATATAATAATAATTTTTTAAATAAGAAAAAAAAATATTTAGGCAATAAAAACAACCTACATTGGCAACAATTTTAATATTAATTTCGTCATTATTATTTCTGTTGTCATATTGTTTAAGTAGGTGCATAATTATTCTAAGTCATTGGTATCCAAATATTTAATTAGAAATAAAATAATAACGACCCAACATTACTCGGTAATATGTCGGTGTCTGTGTGGTATAGTCTGTCTCAGAGTATATCGTTATGGCTTTTGAAGGACCATACCCCAATAAACCTTTAACGATTTTATTACCTATTGTTATTGGGTAAATCCATTTGTTCCTAAGGGTAGGGGTGGGCCAGGTATTTCTTGAGTATTAACCATTAGGCATATTAATATTTGGCTAATATTTTAGTGGCAGTGTTGAATAACCGTTTTTTCTGTGCGTTTCGAAAAAGTTGTTTTGCGAGAATATAACTATGTCGCGTCGAAATCATTTGTCTTTAGATGCAAAACAGGTTGTGAAAAATGTGTATGAAACTTTAATCAGTAGAGGTCTAATTAAACAAGAAGCTTTAAAAGAAACCTGTCTACTTACAAAAACTCCAATATCATCGATAAGGGATATTATTATTAGTGAAGAATTGAACAAAAGAAAAAAACGTAGTAATTTTCAATCTCACCTTATAGACAATAGTAATCAGGACCTAATAAGAAGGAAAATATATTGTCTTTATGAAAGCGGAGTTATTCCTACCTTGGATAAAGACGAAACGAATATAAATATTAGCCGTGCCACCCTCCATAAAGTTGTTTGTAAAATGGGATTTAAATACCCCAAAAAAAAAGACAAGTAGAAATGGAATCGCACAGATTACGCACTTGGAGATTTAATTACCTTCAAGAAATTAAAATATATAGGTTAGAAAACAGATCCATAATTTACCTTGATGAAACCTGGTTCGATAGACACGACAAAGTATCCAAAGGATGGGTTGATTCCAGTCAAAACTGTCAGACAAAAGCACCTTCAAATAAAGGAAAACGCATTACCATAATACACGCTGGTTCAGAAGACGATTTATCCCAAACTGCTTGCTGTTGTCTGCAAAGAACATTAAGGATTCTAGCTTGTATTATCATGAGGATACAAGTACAGAACTTTTTGAAAACTGGTTTTAAAATTATCTTTTAAAAAATATTCCAAACAACAGTGTTATTGTCATGGATAACGCAAGCTACCACAGCCGTCTGCTACACAAAGCACCAGCTTCATCAAGTTCAAAAACTGAAATCCAGGAATATTTGTTAGAAAATGATATTTATTTTGAATTCAGCTACAAAAAAAAGCATCTTTTGGAAGTCCTAAATTCATATGCAATTAAAAAAGAATATGTAAGTATGTGATAATTTGGCTAAACAGGCTGGGCATACTGTATGTTTAACCCCATAAGCATTTGTGGAACCAAGTAAAATCAAAGATCAGAGCAGAAAATGTAACACCTACTTTAAGTCCCGGGCAGTGTTATGAATTTAATAAAAAATGTAATTACTAATATACCAGTTGAGAGCTGGAAAAATTCACTACAGCACATTATAAAAATTGAGGAATCTTAAATTTCTTTCCAAAACAACATAAATCCTATTGTAATTAACCTCAATGATGACTGATAGTAAAACAGAATTAGATATTTAGATTAAAAATGTAATTATGTATAGATAATGCAGTTATAAATTTATTAAAACTTTGCATATATTTAATTTCTTAATGTAATTTTAAGATTCTAATAAATAAACAAATTATAAATCTTTGTATTATTAAAGTCCGTCCCTAATGTTATGTCCTTTAATACCTACCGATCCGCAGTTTTATTGCTGTCGGCAGGTATAATCCATAAATGAAGCCATGAGCTAACACGTTATACTTTCAGACCGACTATACATCATGATTAACAGGCGGGCTATGAATAAATAACACTTTGACATTTCCACTTTACAATCATTGATAACCTATGGCACAGATTAATAAAAGGTATTGTCTATTTATTATTATTTACTAAACGACAGTTTGTGTATACTTACTTATTTGTAAACAATTGGAAAATTTCCTTAAGGATAACACAATTTAAAAAATAGCGGGAAAAGTACCATTTAATTTAAATGAAGTTTCTTAACACTAATGTCATAAAACACGTGTATTATAGTCGCGTAAACAACTAATTTACGCGGAACACATTTTCTTGCTTTCGGTGTACATTTTACTTAAAATGCATCGTACAAAGAGCTAGACCGGTCTATTTTTGACCAGTTTTCGCGAAAGGAAGGTTAAGGCAATGTCCGTTTGACCGGTCACATAGTTATTTGCAATGAATGAAGTAATTTTGAATGAAAAAGATGAGCATACAACAACAAACTAAGGCTGGCTCGCCGGCCACAGGCACCGAAGTTGTTCGTTCACTAGTCGCGATTATTGTACCCGATGTTGCCACGATTCAAGAACGTGTTTCTAATATTAAATTGGTACTACTAGGATCGAACTGATCTGCCTATTTACGCATGTTTTTCTTTTTGACTAAAGGCTCTTTTACAGTCGGGGATTTTCATTGCCAGCATAGCAAAATTGCGATGTTTTTGATGCGAGTATGTGCAACTTGATTTGATAAATTAGCCGGTCCAAACATACTTGAGGTAGCGAGGAAATCTTCGGACTCATTTAAATTGCAGTTGCAGTGGCAGTTCTGGGAGAATGTATCCTTCTAGTTAGGAAGGACTTTTGCAAATTTTAGAGAGCTATTTTCATTGGCGGAGACAAATAGCGTTTCCAAAATACCTTTACTAAAAGAGCATAAAACCATACATTTACTTCAGCAGATATCCCATTGTTGTCTGTACTAACGCTATTTATTTTTATGAATACAGCGTGTCCAAGATAAGGGAGCCAGTATGGGGATCTCCGAAACGGTAAGAGATAGGTGGGTAGTTTAAATTTGGCAACGTTGCGTATTAGGGAGCTTAATAATATACCATTGTAAAATTGAAGTTCTATTTTGTACTTTTAGAAATATGGCCGAAAAACTGATATTACCAATTTTCATTTTTATTTTTTTACGAGTTTATTTCATAAATTAGAAAAAAATCTGAAAATACATTCTTATTTAAACTTTTTGCGCTTCATCTATTGGCGAAGTCACTTTTTGTACGACCTTATTTTTTTGCTAAACCATCATCAACTTTTTTTTTTAAATATTACCCTCAATTGTTTTTAAGCAGTTTTAATCACAATTACAATGGTGTATAACACTTGATATTTTTCTGTTAAATAAACATATTTTCCATAAGAAACAATTAGTTAGACAAAGAGCGCACATCATTTCTTATAGGGGCGTTCTATATTTGTTAAATAAATATGAAGTGTTACACATTTTTATAATTGGGATAAAAAGGGGTTCAAAAAAATTAAATAAAAATTCCAGGTCCGTATTTAAAAAAATAAAGTTGATGATGGTTTAACGAAAACGAAACGTCGTAAAAAATTGACTTTACCAATACATACAGCGTAAAAAGTTCCATTAAGAATGTATTTTTAAAATTTTTGTAACTTTTGAAATAAACAAGTAAAACAACAAAAACGATCACAAATTTCAGTTTTTCCGCCATATTTCCAAAAGAACAAAAGATAATTTAAATTTTTTAACAGTGTATTATTAAGCTCCCCAATACGCAACTTTGCCAAATTTAAACTACCCACCCATCTCCTACCGTTTCGGAGATCCCCATGTGTGTGCTTTTATGTTATCCATCCTAACAGGGGTGGATTTACGCAAAAGCTGTGTAGGCTGAAGCCTACAGCGGCAAATATTATGGGCGGCAAATTTACGATTAATTTAAAAAAAATGTAATCGTAAATTTTAATGATATAATTAATGATTTTGTATAAGAAAAGGTTTTAAAAAAAATGTTAGTAAAGGGTTTTGCCAATAATTAAATAATACATAGTTAAAAAAAAAGACTTATTTGTATTAGCATTTAAATTTTTATTTTGTTTTTATATTGTGAAGTTTGTTTGTTTTAAAGAATTGGTATTTCATTTTCTGTATATTTACTTTTCTTAAATTTGTTTATTAAATTTTTATAGAAATTGCTAGTGAAGTTTACATTCTTTTAAAGCTAAGTTTTTCGTTCTGACATCCAAAAAATATTTACATATTAGGGCGAAAAAAATATATTAGCCTATGGGCGGCAAAAAGTTACTTCCGGCCCTGCATCCGAAGCACTTTGTTATATTTCATAAATAACCAAATTTTTTTTATATATTGAGCCGTTCTGCTGTTATTGTTATTATAATGCTCAAATAAATGATTGATTTCAGAAGGCCAATAATACTTTTAAATATTGATCCCTAGGTTTTTCATGAAATTATTTCTCAGTCGGGGTGTGAATAAAGAAACAGTGCTTACATGTATTTTATAATTATACTGTGTAGCTTTCTTTCGTAGTTAAATATTTTAACAAAATAATGAATTTAATTTAGCTGATATTCATTAAAGTGTATGGGGGCGTCCATAAATTACGTGAGACATTTTTCGGGATTTTTGACCCCCGCCCACCTGGTGAGATTTCGTAAGATTTTTCTCAACTCTCTCCCCCCTTCCCAAATCTCTCTCTCTCCCCCAAGTGATATTTAGAAAGATTTAGCTTTACCCCCTCCCCTCCTTGAACACCTCACGTAATTTATGGACGTCCCTTATTAGATGTTTTAAAATTCGGTTTAAAACTAAAATTACCAGTTAAATATTTGGTAAATTGTATCTAAAAATTCTGTTGTATTTCTGGTTTCAAATATTATTAACTTTATTAAGTATTCTTGTATTTTTCATTTTTCCTCAAAGTTTCAACCTTTTTTTACCACTTTCAGCATTTTCCAGTGAAAGTTCGGAAAAAGCTATCAGATTTCTAGCCCCATTTTCTTTTACCGATCAAATTTTACTGATTTCGCAACCTTAAATTGTTATCGGTTTTTACAGTTTAAATTTTTTCTTGTATAAAACTAGTCGTTATTAATTTTTCTTGCTAAATTATTCCGGAATGCAATATTACTCAAAATTTTTACAGTTAAGAATTTATTGCTGCAAAACTGTTTTGACAAGAAACCAAACTACTAAAATTTGTAAAAAAAACTTATTTAACTAGTTTTAAAATTTCTAAATATACAATGAATGTACACATAAACAGTGGCGTGTAGGCTAGAGGTGGCGCAGGTCCCCCACTTTTTGAAACAAATAAAATTATTGCCTCTTTACCTATATAACCTTATTTTTAATTAAAAAATTGGGACCCCTTACTTTAAGTAGTCAGTATAGGTCACTGCATATAAATCTTTTAGTTGTTAGTTATAAATATATTTTAATCAACATTCGACTTTTTTTGGGTTAAGTAAACTGTAAAATGTCAACGTATTTTAAGGTTAGTTTATTACAATGACTAAAATATTTATTAAAATAGCTGAACAATTGCAAGAAAATGGGGCCATAGAAAAAAAATTGTAGTAATTTTTATAAATCAACATGTTTGCGTGTGCAGATATAAAAATTACATCAAGAAACCTTAAAATAACCGGTCATTTTACCTCTTTCATAAATAATAAAATTACTGTAATAAAATGACTATGCATTTTTTTTATTGCCGACAATAAAAGTCATCGGCTGTAAAAATACCTTAAAAGGATATGTCAGATGAAGAGCCCATATTAGGAATGTGTCATTTAAAAATTTTAATAAAAATTTTTGCTTTTGAAAATTTCAAAGTTGAAATGATTTAACATGTCAAAATTAAGATTTCAGCGAAAATTGCAGATGTGAAATTTTCACATTAATTTCATTGAAAATTTTTATATTTTATTCAAATTTTCTTTAAATTTTTACTAAATTTCATTTAAAAACTTTGCCTCAATTTCAAAAAAACATCTATAACCTTTTTTGTAAACATTAACCAGATATTGTATAACTGGGAATGTGCCATTTGAAAATTTCAATTAAAATTGTAACTTTTAAAAATTTCAAAGTTAAAATATTTCAAAATGGTAAAAAGAGAAATTTCAGTAAAAATTTCAAATTATGTAATTTCAATTTTTGTTTAAGTTTCACATAAATTTCGTTTGAAAACTTTGCCTCAATTTCAGAAAAATATCTAAAACCTTTTGCGTAAATGTAACCAGTTATCCTATGACCAAAAAAAAAAAAATATATATATATATATATATATATATATATATATATATATATATATATATATATATATATATATATATATATATATATATATATATATATATATATATATAATATGTATATATATATCATTCTGGTTGTTGGTGGCGGTAGTATTCTAAATAAATTAGCAGGTACCCAGCAGAATGTTGCTAAATACTAATCTCTAACCATAATCAATGATGATGTGTGTATATTATATAGACTACAGACAGACTAATGAATAGTAAGTTTAGAAATATGGCCTCAAATCAGTTGTTTCTTGCCACTAGCATTTAAATTTCGCAACGACAAAATTTCCCTGTTTTATTTATCTAAGTTAAGAATTTCTAACTTAATAAAAGATATTAATAAGAATAGAAATTTTGCAATATTTATATATATATATATATATATATATATATATATATATATATATATATATATATATATATATATATATATATATATATATATACAGGGGGTCTGTGAAGTGGGTTTTTACTGTTCTATATTTTGCGAACAACGTTATGTATACAGGGTGTATCAAAAAGCCTGTTCATGGACAAAGTTCATTTTTTTAAATGACTCCCTATATTTTTTGTTACATTTTTGTTTGATGAGCGGATTTTTCCCTTCTAAATTTGTATTTAAATGCGAATATCTCGTAAACAGTTGAATATAGGGATATGATATGCCAAATAAAAATATCTAGAATTTTATGCAGAAAACAAAAATGTAACAAAAAATATAGGGAGTCATTTAAAAAAATGAACTTTGTTCTTGTACGGACTTTTTGATACACTCTGTATACATAACGTTTTTTGCAAATTATAGAGCAATAAAAACCAAAATATTTTTGTGTAAAACATTTTTTCACAATTTGAATATTTAAAGCAATAAACGGAGGGTCTCACTTCACAGACTTACCCTGTATATATATAAATTAAATCTCTTAAACTTTTTTTTTATCTAGTTGACAGATGGATGAAGGTCGTCTCTTATACGAATCTTAGATGGTTGTTTGACTCAAAGAGTAAAATACTTGCAGATTTTAATTATAAACTAATTAAATTATTTTAATTTACATGTATTCCGTAAATTAATAATCCGCAAATAAAAGCAGAAATTGTTGCAAACGTTTTTTGAGAATTTAGGTTTAATTATGTTACCTTCAAGCTACCACTTGCGTCAAATCAATAAAAACTGCTATAACAAGCACTATTAATATTAAAAACGTTTTACTCCCAGAAATAATGGACGAATTGACAAAGCTGCAAATTCCTTTATATTTCCCCGCACTCCTCTTGTCTATGATTGCAATAAAAGCATGCGGTCTCCCCTCTGAAAACACTCACACGACTACAGCAAGTGGTTCTAGGAGGTCTTTGACAGTACCACCAGTGTTGCAAGAATGTGCCAAATTTCTTAAGGTGGTACAAGCGGAAAGTGTAAAAAAACTTTATCAATATATTTTTTGTAAAACGTTATGTTATTTCCCATTGGCTACATAAATATGTATTATGTAAAGGTTAAGACACTATGAAAATAGTAGCTTTTCAATTTGACCAAGACTGACGTTTGATTATAGATATGTTTATATTCTTGTGGCTGATTTATGTTTTGTTTTGGGAAACTTACCAGACGAAAACAATTTATTTCAGCATCTAGGGTATTGACAAGTATGACAAGTCCTCCAAAAAATCTATAATTTATTGCTCATATTGACCAATATTATTTATTTCTGCCTACTTATTTTATTAGCAAAATATGACAAGAGAACTAATACCATATATCCTAGAGACAATCTTAATAAAATCAGGTTCCATTTGTCCTGAGTTTAATTAAAAGCAAGCAATAATAAGTATGTTTGTTATTTAAAAATAAACTGCTCAACAAAATGATCGTATATACCATTTAATTTTTAGACCCATTTTCAAACTGCTGTAACTTTTTTAAAAATTAACTTTTTTGAATATCTAAAACGAAGGTTAAAACCTCGTTTCGTCTACTTTAAGCTGTATTGCATTTAGTTTTAGTGAGATGAATTATATCATGATGTACAGGGTGATCAATAGAGTGCTGCATAAAAACAAAAAATTGAGTGTGTCCCATTTCAGTGGTAATTTTTCTTTGGTCGTTATAATATGGGTTGTTACCAAGGTCATATCAATATCTCTAGACGTTCATGCCAGTTTTTGAATTAAGGACCTCTGGCTTGCGATACACTTCTAAACGTCAAATTTTGGTAATCAATTCTTTAAAAAGCTATAACTGGAAAATGGATTGACGGATTTCAACGAGTGTTTCATATTCTTAAAGCTCATTTCATGTAGATTTTTTTATGTCCTAAGCACTTTTAGATAAGTTATAATTTTATGAGTATACAGGTCCAACAAATACCAAAAATGTAGCTGATTTAGAAATCCTAAATATAGGGTAAATTATTGAACGCCAAAGGGACCATATGTGTGTGTTTTGTTTAAAAAATGGCCAAGTTGAAGTTTGTGGCAATATCTTGATACGATTTCTACCATTAATCGATTTATGCTGTTTAAGTGCCTGTAAACTTATTCAGCAAAAATGCGTCTTTATTATGGCATTAGGTCTGAATGGTAGGAATTCCAACGACGTCTTAAAGTTTTAAACATTTTTAAACATAAATTAAGGTATTTGGTGTTGTACACCATGATATACGAAGTGCTTTCAAATTTATTATGGTATCCATAATTACCACAACTTTAGGTACAGAACGGCCTTGTTTGCGTAACATGTTTTAGATTAAAATTGTTAGGCTTGAAACTCTTTTTAGTACATTTCGGTGTCCAAAAACTTACCGCACTATATTTTTTAGTTAATTTTAGCTTAGTTTGGCCTTTTTCAATGAGTCAAATTACCTCTACAAAAAACAAAAAAATGTTTATGTAATACATTGAATTTATTTATTACAGCGATACGTTTCTATAGCAACGATGGAATAATGTCATTGTCATAAACAGTTTGTAAGTCAAACAAAACTTTTTGTCTTCTGTAGAGGTAATATTACTCTTTAAAAATGGCAAAACTAAGCGAAAATGAACTTTGTAGACACCGAAGTGTATTAAAAAAAGTTACATGCCTATTAATTTTAATTTAAGCAGATTACGTCAACAAGGCCGTACTATACCGAACATTGCGGAATTTGTGGGCACCACAATATCTGTTGTTAAACGGACACTAGCTAGAGCAAAGCCCATGGTAGTCCAATGCCATAATAACGACGCATTTTTGCTGGATAAGTTTACAGGCACTTAAACAGCATAAATCGATTAATGGTAGAAATCGTTTCGAGATATTGACACAAACTTCAACTTGGCCATTTTTAAAACAAAACACACACATATGGTCTCTGGCGTTCAATAATTTACCCTATATTTAGGATTTTTAAATCAGCTATGTTTTTGCTATTTGTTGGCCCTGTATACTCATAATATTATAACCTATCGAAAAGTGCTTAGGAGCTTTCCGAATATGAAACACTCGTTAAAATCCGTCAATCCATTTTCCGGTTATAGCTTTTTAAAGGATTGATTACCAAAATTTGACGTTTAAAAGTGTATCGCAAGCCAGAGGTCCTCAATTCAAAAACTGGCATAAACGTCTAGAGATATTGATATGACCTTGGTAACAACCCATATTATAACGACCAAAAAAAATTACCACTTGCAGCACTCTATTGATCACCCTGTACATCATGATAATATTCATCTCACTAAAACTATATGCAATACAGCTCAAAGTAGAAGAAACGCGGTTTTAAACTTCGTTTTAGATATTTAAAAAAGATAATTTTTAAAAAAGTTACAGCAGTTTGAAAATGGGTCTAAAAATTAAATGGTACGATCTTTTTGTTGAGCAGTTTAGATTACACTATTTTACACTTTTTGTATACACCTAGTTCTAAAACACATTTTCAATAAGAGTGTTTACGTAAAAAAAAGTGTCACTATTTTACACTTTTTTTCACTATTTGTGAATAACAAACATACCTAATGTTCATGCGTATACGAGGACCTCTTAGACTTTTTTAACCATTTGGAAAAAGAAACAGGTATTTAGAGAAAAAAACACTTTTGCAAGCAGCATGTTATGCAGTCTAAGGATGAGGAAAGTGCAATATTTTTTAGGACTGTAAAATGTACATTAAAGACGCCGTAATATAATGACAAAAAAGTAATTGGTGTTATACAAATTATATATGCAAAAAAGTTTTTTTTTTTAATGGGGACATATTATTTGGATCAAATCAATTTATTAAAAAAAGGGGGCCCTTATCCAGATACATGAAAAGTTTTACAAGCTATAAGAAGAAATATGCTTTTGGCTTATGAAGAAAATTATGCTCTCTGGCATCCGCGTGACAATATTTATTGTTATGCAAAATTGCCATCTAAATTTTGCTTAAAAATGACGCCGTTAAGAAAACTTATTCCTGTTCTGCCGGATACTTTTATTAACATTGTATTTAATATTATTGTTTAATTTAAAAAAATGGTTTTGTATACAGGGTGTTCGAAAAATGCAGACTATTTCAGAAGGTGATTTTTCATTGAAAAATATTTAAAACAGTTTTTATAAATAGTATGTGTCCGAAAATGCATTATTTCTGAAATACATGGGGTTAAACTTTTTATAAAAAAAAAGGTTTTTCTACTTGCGTGGGTAAGTACTTCTTTGCGCACAAATAGTGCGCAAAGTTTACTTTTGCGGAAACTCTGTGCGCACGCATTTTCGTTCTGCATAGTTGCCGTATTTATGGTCGATTCTTTAATGTATTAATAACTTCTGGATGAAATAATATAAAAAAAGGGTTCTACATATTCTTTTATTGTGCTTTATTGAATTTTAGATACATTTGGCGCTTAGTAAATATCTCATATCAATTTTCTTTATAATCATTTTAATACTTTTCCATGCACCATGTATTTCATAGACACCATGCTAAACAATAAAAAATCAAAAATTTTCTTGTTGCTGCAGCAACCAAGTACAAACATTTTCTAATGCCACGGAAGAAATACCCATGCTAAAAGTGTTTTAAAGATCAAGAAAAATGGAGATATCGGCAAGTTTTATAAGTTAGCAGCATTTATTAAGAAACAAAATGTAGGCTTTGGCCAAAAAAAGTCAAGGATTTTTTTAAAAGAAGAAATATCTACATTTATTAATGAAGCACCTGATAAAATATATCTTTTGATAAAAATTGCGACCATTTTCGGAAGATGCTTTCGGGAGATAGCAGCATTTTTAAAGTTGCCGAATCCAGAGCTATATACCGGCCAAAACCCGGCGATTTTCTGAAAAGTTACTTGCAAATTCCGGAAAAGGACGAAAAGGGATATAAAGCGGTTAGGCGCTTGGAAATTGACAACGGTAGCCGAGGGATACATTGAAGAATCAACAGGCTACAAAAAGGTGTTAAGTAAAAAAAATTTAAACTGCAACAAGCCAAAAACTCTTAAGAAGCCAGATGATGATGATGATTCAGGTACGTAGTCAGGATCCAAAATTCAGGGTGTGTGACATGTGCTTAAAAGTAAATAGTGGAATTTTTGGAAAATTATAAAATCTAGCTTATGTTTTGCTGAACATAATTACAGAATAATAATTTTATTAAAAATTAAATTACATATTGTTTAATATGCATTTTAATTCATTTTGCTATAATAAAATCAGATGCGTCGTAATTTTTTAAAATTCACCCCCTACAATTCCAATTTGTCATACCAAAAAACCCCCGGATACCAATTTCTACTCCAATATTTACATTATGATAGATTTTATTTAAGAAATAAAAAAAATAAATAAAAACTTTAACACCCTGTATTTCGAAAACGAAGGCCTTGCGGACCCATATTTGTAAATACTTTTATATTTATTTTTGGACCCTGACTACGTACCTGAAGTATTGACATTTCCTTATGAATCACCGTGTATAAGGTAAATAAATATACAGGGTTATTCATTTTAAAGTAAACAGGGCTTTATTTTTGAACTTCCTTGTATTTTTTTTAAAAACGAATATAGCCATTTCGTGTATTTTTTTTCGTAGAATTCAATAATCTAATCAGAAAAACATTTGAAACAAAAACAAAAGAGTTGCAGCACGAGTGACGTATTTTTTAAATCAATAGTGCTTTTAATGTTTTTTTCTATGTTCTTTTATGCGTTTGGCTAATTGTCTGGAAGTTTCACCTATATAAAATTTATAACGTTCCCATTTTCAGAAAATTTTAAGGCGAGTACTTCCAAAGAAAACATATCAAAGATTATCACTGTTTCGAAAGAGTTAGAGAAAAGGAAAGTAAAAAAAAATGCTTACAGAATAGGGTTCCTGAGCTGGGATTCTGTAAAAATATAAGGAAAGAGAATGTCAAAATAGGGATCACATGTCTTTGTTGCCCTTAAAGATAACTCATAAGTTTGTCACTGTTTCGAAAGAGATAGAGAAAAGGAATGTCAACAAATTTGCTTACAGAATCGGGCCCCTGATGCTCTTTTAGGCATTTGGCCAATGGGTAGAAACGTGAAATAGAGATCGACCCTGATTAATAGAGTTTATTTTTGCACAGAACCAAAAAATGCAATACAAATTGGGTAGTTTGCTTAAAACAAAAAAGCGTGATCAACTAACCAGACGTAACAAAATTTTTAAGTTGAGGTAAATTTTAACAATTAAAAAGAACGGTCTTGCAGATATTTTTGACACGTTTGTCCGCCCTTTATATGTTCTTTTATACAAAATGCATATACAAATCAATTTCGCTAGGTAAAAATTATTTCCTTATCAAGTTACCGTTATACCATCTAGATTTCCTTGTATAATGGCGCCATGTTTTTCTTCGGTCCTGTAATAATATTACCGCTAACCAGCAAGCAACTTATCTGGCGCCAACAAGCTATCAAGAAAAATCAATGACTCGCAGCTTTTAAATTAACGAGTACCAAGTTTGTCCGTCTAATGGTCTCATCCTGTCTTTTCTGAATACTAATTTATTATAATTTATGTCTGTAGAAAATGTTCTGGGAATGTTTACTTTAATTCTTGCGTTACTAGAGGCGTAATGGAGACGGCAGTAGGTACTCGTAGATTGGATTGATTTCTAAGATACGTAGTTAAATTCAGAGGCGTTGCAAAAGAGTTTTCTGTAGAGGTGTTATTTCTTTAGGCAAAAAATATTTTTTTAGACTGTTCTCCGCCTTAAAATAAAATATTAATTTTTAAAAGAATTTTTTTTATTCCTAGTTATTTTGGCGCCCAAACCGAATCCGTAATCAGTTTTTTCAATCACGAAAAAAAAAAAACGAGATTTTAAGGTCATTTATTGGTCAAAATAGTGATTTTTTTTGAAAAGCGACCCTGAAAGAAGTACTTTTCGAGCGACCTATTAATTTGGGAAGTTTACCTGTGTAGCTCTGAGTACTTTTTGGACATCTGATTTAATTTTTGGTTCATTTTTTTTTGTTAACCG
Organism: Listronotus oregonensis; assembly: GCA_019359885.1. Classification (NCBI taxonomy): domain Eukaryota; kingdom Metazoa; phylum Arthropoda; class Insecta; order Coleoptera; family Curculionidae; genus Listronotus; species Listronotus oregonensis. The sequence continues at coordinate 7,059 of JAHBCN010010926.1, read as the reverse complement.
CATTCGCGACATAAAAAAAATGTTTATTTTTTAATTTTTTTCTAATTCAAATTTTTGTTCAGTAAGTTAGGAATCAGGTTAGAAGTAAATTTGGAGCAAGTTTTTATTTATTATTTCACGTTGGCCCAAAAAAAGGGCTTTTTGGCTCTTGTTCGATTTTATGTTTTTGCATTTTTGTGACGCCCTGTATGATAAAAATCTATTTTCTCGTTGTAGTTTATACTTTTTTGACAAGCAGATTTTTTTATCAGGAATGACTTTTTTTCGTATCTTTCAATTTTTGGTCCATTTGTCCTCTTGTTAACCGCATTCGCGGACATACTGTATACACTAATAGTAAAGCTATATTAACAGTATGTATGTCCAGGAAAAGGTGTTAAATGGGAAAAAACTTTTTATTTTGATTTTATCGAAAAAAGCTACTCCTGATAAAAAATTTTCTTCTTCTTAGAGTAAGATTGAAATAGAAACATTTAACATATTTTATACGCGGTGTTCAGAAAATTGAAAAAACTTAAAATTATACAAGAGTAAAGTGCATTTTTTGAGAAGATAGGGAAAAATAAGTTACAAGGAAAATTGTTTAAAATTAAAGGTAGTTCAATACCAATTTTCGAAAAAATCGGTACCTTTATTAATTTGTGATGAATATTTTACTATCAATTAATTCCCAAATTAACAACTCAGTTTTGTACTAATAGGCGTTGGTAGTGACAAGGTTTATTGACACTTCGCTTTTATAATTCATTAGCCGTAGTATCGTCAGCTTTAAATGCTTATTTTTACAGAAAAAAATTGATAAAATTGTTATTAAAAATTTAAATGGATATTAAAATAATTTTTATCACAAATAAAAAAAAAGGGGCCGATATTTTCGAAAATTGGTATTAGACACTACCTTTTAATTTTGAACAACTTTTTTAGTAACTTATTTTCATATTTTCCCAAATAAATGCACTTTACTTTGTATCATTTAAGTTTTTTCAATTTCTGAACACCGTGTATAAAATATGTTAAATGTTTCTATTCCAGTCTTACTTTAAGAAGTAGCAAAATTTTTTATCAGGGAAACTTTTTCAATAAAACCCAAAAATAAAAAGTTTTCCTATTCAACACCTTTTCCGTGGACTTTCTGTATAGCTTTACTATTAGTACAGTAAAATTTTCCCAAAAGAGCCCGCACACGCAGCTTTCCCTCGATGTTAAAGGCAATGTTCTGGGGCAATTGATGCAGTGCTGTGTCCACCGTCAGTAACTGCAAATCTTTCAAAATTAAACATCCCGGCAGGGAAATCAAAATTAGCGAGTTCGTACCCCAGGGCCCACTTTCTCTACCCTGGGCCAGCTCTGGGCAGCACACATAGCTTTACCTCAATGTTCACGCAAAGTTCTAGGATCACTCGTGTCAGTGCCGTCAACCACCATTAACTCACAGCAAATGCCTCGTAAAGATTCAACGTCTATGCAGGAAATCGAAATTTGTTAGAATGCCATGGTGCCTTTTTCCCCTCTGGGCCGGCCCTGGCTCTTCCTGGGCGTGATTCAGAGCTTCTTTCTAAGTCCAAAAAGTACTCAAGAACTACTCAGGTACCCGTCAAGTTAGTAGGTCGCTCAGAAGTTGACCAGAGACGCTTTTAAAAATATCACCATTTTGACCTCTAAAATTTTAAATTCGTTTCCTGCTAATGGGGAAAAACTGACCCCGGATTCGATTAACGGCCCGAAAAGTGCACTTTTAATCCTAGGATTAAGCAATTGATTTGAGGCTTTTGAATAATAAATGTATTAATTTTGACTTGGTTGGAGAAAAAAAAAGTAACTTTTCTGCTTCTCCATATTTTTATTTTTAACGAATTGAAAATTGAATGATAAAATTTACATTTTAAATTTTTGTGAATGTACCGCGTGATCCAGTATAATGTGAACACCCCTTACCTTTTCGCTTAAAATTGACTTTAAAAAAATTCAAGATAGCTAGTTGATGTATTTTTTCTCTGGGCGTTTGAAAACATTTTTGAAAATTTAATTAAAATTTTTGGTCAAGCGTGGTGACGAAGAGTGTTTTTTTTTTTGGGAGAACCTATATTTAAATATATTTCTTATAAGACCCTATTTTCCTCATTTTAAATATATATAGTCTGTTTATCTTAATTTAGGTAATTTGCGATGTATTTTTGCTTTAAGATTTAAATTAAAATTGACGAAAAGGTATAATACTTGTTTTATTGAGATAAAGGTAAAATTAAAATTTACGTATGAATCAGCGGCGTAGCGTGCCTTGGCGGGCCCCTAAAAAATTTTTTTTGGGGCCCTTGAAGGGGGGGAAAATTTCTACAAAGAAAAAAATTTTTTGCATAAAATTAAAAGAAATATTTATTTATCATAACTATTTATCTGTCACTTTCCAAAATTTTTACAAACAATTTAAATTTATACACTCTCCTTGCCTTTTTTCGGCAAACTGATTTATTAAATCATTTATAGCTGATGATGACTTTAGTTTTTTAAAGTTTCTGCCTCTGCGGACAAATGACAGGTCGAAGGCGTTTATGTCCCATCGAATTTTGGTAATTTTTTATCAGTTTTAATTTTAAAAAACTGTTGCGGTTGTAACTGGGAAAGGGGAAAAAATAAAAAGCATGCTTTATTACCTCGGAAAATTTGGGTGCAAGACTATTGAAATTTTTTTGAATAATTCAATAAGTTCCCTTTAAAGGATTAAAAATTTTTTAAATTTTAGATTGTACGCATATTTTTAGAGCCTTTCATTGGTCTAAAGATTAACTGGAAGTCTTTGTATTTAGCCGACAGTTTTCCGGAAACGTTGAATATCTCCGTTTGAAGAAGACAGGAGTTTCTCCGATTGTAATATTTCGAACAAACTACTCAGGCCAAAAAGGGTCTGAAATCTTTGTTTAGTTTGAAAATTAATATATCTAAACGCAATAGTATACATTGATTTTGAAGTTGAATTCCGGGTCTAAAACTCTCATCTTGTGATAACTCATAAAAAAAGCTTCGTTATCTTTTCCTTTTGTTTTTAAAAACAGTTGTTACTTCCCACTTTTTTGCTAAACCCCTTTAAAATCATTTGAAACAAATTTAATAAATTTTGATTTTTTTAATTAAGTCAATTCAAAAAATTACTTAATAAAATATTTGTTTTCTGTAATTTTTGGGGTGTAGAGTTTAAAAAACAGGATTAATGATTTCAAATAGTGAAAAAAAAAATGTGACAAGCATCATCAATCATAACTCTCTAAAATGTTATTTATTTTTTTTACATTCTTCACGTTCATTTTTTTTTTAAAAAATTTTAAAAATTTAGTTGGACAAATTTTTCATGATTAAAAAATTTTTTTTTTCTTTACCGCTAATAAAGCTTTGTTCCTTGGGTTTGGAGCATCCCTTTTAAGGGTTTTCAATAAACCCATTAACTTTTGCCCTTTTTAAAATTCCTTTTTGCCAAAAAAATTATTTTTTTAAAATTTTTTTTAAAAAAAATTTTGGGTTTTTTTAAAAAATTTTTTTGCCCCTTTTTTAAAAAATTTAAATGGCCCGGGGGCCCAAAAAATTTTAAAAAAATTTGGGGGAGCTTCCCCCCTTTTAAAAAATTTGGGGTTTTGTTTCTTTATAAACACCCAATTTTCCCTTTTCCCCATTGTAACCCCTTTTTCCTTTTCTCATTTTTTTTAAATCAAAAAAAAATATTCAAAAATTTTTTTAAAAAAAATTTTTGGGAAAAAAAAAAGGGTTTTTTTTTTAATTTTTGTTCCAGTTAGGTTTTTTTCGTCCCCGGGGCGGGGCCCCCCGGTATTTGAAACCAAAAATTTTTAACGGGGTTTTACTTAACGGCCCCTTTTTTAAGTTTTTTAAAAAAATAAAAATTTTTGTTTTTGGTCTTTTAAAATGATAAACTAAAAATTTTTATTTTTTCCCCAAAAATTAAAACTTTTTAAAAATATTTTTTTAAAAATAATTTCCTTCACCTTTCTTGCAGATTAGAACTATTGTTTTGCTTTTAATAATATTTTTTTGTTCTTCAAATCAAATTTATGAAAAAAACCCCAAAAAAAATTTACCGTATAAACCGGGGGGTTATAAGGGGTTTTAAAAAAAACAGTTAATGATGTCGGGTATACAGAAATTTTTTTTTTTTCCCCTTTTAAATGGATTGGAATTAAATAATTAAAAAATTTTTTGGGGTATTAAAAAAAAATTTTTTTTAAAAAACCCAAAAAAATTGGCAGAATAAACATAAAATGCCTCATAATATTTTGGTAATAACTTTAAAATAAATTTTATAATTAAGGGGGGAAAAAAAAGAGAAAAAATTTTTTTTCCCTTTTTTACCTAAAATGCTTTTTTAACCCCCCCGGAAAAAAATAACATCGGGTTTGTTTTTCTTGACCTTAAAAACAAAAATTTTTTACATACTATTTCTAAGCGATTTTTTGGGTGTTTCCTGCTCGGTAATATAAAGTGAAGTTTAAAGACGTACACCCTTTTTTCCAAACCCATCTGGATTTACTGCAATTTGAGAATCTTTTTTTTAACAAGAGTGGGTGATCCCCCCCTTTTAAAAAACCCCTGCACTCAAGTAAAAATTTTTTTGGGAAACTGACAACAATTAATCCATAAAATTTTTTAAGATTTTAAAAGGGGCACCTTTTTTTCAAGATTATGAGTATAAAGCCAAGTGTTGCCGATGTGATGCACAAATATTACACTTGGCTATAAAAGTTTTTTGGGGGGGGGGGCTACAGGGGGGGAAACCCAAGCAATAGTTAATACCTATTTCGTTTGGTTTTCATTGGTTGCTGGTGATCCAAGTCTGTATGTCATGGGTAGATAGTATTTTTAATGTAAAAGTAAATCAGAGCATACGAGAGGTCTCTAGGGGTTGGGTTCCCTCAATAAGTAATTTTAATAATTGATAAGAAAATTTAAAAAATGAGAAATATCCCTAATTAATTTTTTCCAATTAGCCCCTTTTTTTTTTTAGAATACCAAAAGGACAGGCCAGTTTTTCAAATTTTGGGGGCTATTGTAAGGGAACAAAAAAAAAAAAAAATTTTTTTTTTTTAAAAAATTTTTAAAAAAATTTTAAAATTTAAAAATTAATATTAAAATAAAATAAATTTTTCCCCAAAATTTTTTTTAAAATTGCACATATTTTGGGGAAAAAAAACAGAATTATTCGCATTTCTTGATTTTCATCCCCCTTCCTTTTAAAAATCTCGGGATATTTTTTATATCTGGATACTTGCTTTTGGTAACTCCCCTTTTTCCTTTTTTTTTTTTTCCCAAAAAAGGGGGGGGGTTTTCATAACAAGGGAAATGGTTTCATTTTCATCCAAAAAAAAACATTTGGTCTTTAATCTGAAACCCCGTATGTTTTTGGATTTAATTCACTGAAGGATAAAAAAACAACCTGGATCGTAGACATCTAACAAAGATGTTTCTAAAAAGGGAAACAAAAAAACCCCAAAAAGTTCATTAAAGGTAAAAGAAAAATTAATCTTAAAATTACAAATAATCTTCTATAAAAAAAAAAGAACAAGTTTAAGCTAGCTGCTACCCCTTTTAAAAAAAGATAAGGGCAAGCATTTTTAAAATTTTTTAAAAAACCTTTGCATCTGGGGGACTTTCGTATTTTTTTTTTTTTTCCCAAATTTTCCAAAAAAATTTACCAAAAAATTTGTCCCAAAATTTTAATTTTTTCAAAAAAATTATATTTATTAAAGCATACCATAGACTCAAATCTGCGGCCCCAAAGTATTTCACTGGGAAGGTAATTGATTTTTATTCGATGGGGAAAAAAACCCACAAAAAAAATTTTAATTTTTAAAAAAAATTTAAAAATTTAACAGAAAGTATTTTTGGGTGCACCTTAGGTAAGTAAAGCGAAAATTTTTTTTAAAGTAAAGGACACTCCCTGTTAAAAATTTATCTATATCAGTGGCGTATTTAAAAAAAGGGGGGGATTTTGGGATCTAAACCCCCTTTTTTAAAAATTTTTCAAAATATTTTTTTTAAATTTTTTTAAAAAAATTTTTGGGGGGAAAAGGGGGGTTTGGGGGGGTTTTAACCCCCTTTTTTTCCCTTTTTTTTTTCGGGGGGAAAAATTTTTTTTAAAAAATTTCCTTTTTTTTAAGGGGGTGGAAAAAAAATTAATTTCCCCCCAACTTGGAAATATCTGGAAAAAAAAGATCTTACATCACAGACAGTATAAATTTTATCACAGAAGATCCCCCTAATCTTCTTTCCTTTGTTTTTAAAAACTGGTACAAGTCTCTTGAGTTTCTTGGAATTCCTAGATCGTTGCTCTTGACATATTCCCCAAACCCCTTTCGATTAGGTCTTTCATGATGGGCTTTTTAACAAACTTTCCCCTTTTTAGGTCTTCCACCCAAGCTCTGCTCTTGGCTCTTTAGTTTTCTTTTTTAAACGACTTTTATCGTTTTTGTAGATGGCCATTGGCTTTTCCAAATTAATGCTGGGGCCCCAGGGTCAGTACTTGCACCCACTCTGTTTTTTCTACACATAAACGATCTTCTCTCTTCCAAAAAACACATTTATAGTTTTGCTGACGTAGTACCCCCTCCAAATTTTTTAAAATTTCCCCGGTTTAAAAAAAACCCGTCAATAAGCCTGGTTTTGGGAAAAAAAACTAGGTCAATGCGGATAACTCCTTTTAAAACCTCAAACTTATCCTGGATTAGGGGCCCCCAAAAAAATTTTTTAGTTTTTTGCCTCCAAAACAAAGTCGAGTCGTTTTAAACTTGTAGGGGGTTTCTTTTGAGAATAACCTCAACTGGCACTAACACAAATTTTTAAAAAACCATCGCAGCCCCTTTTTAAAAAGCTTGGATTCCTCTTTCGAGCCAGAAAATTTCTCCTTTTCAAAATTTTTTTACTCTATATGCATCCCAAACAGACCCTCTTTAGAATATTGTTCTCATGTCTGGGGAATGGCGTCTCCTACAACACTTAGAAATTTTTTGACTTCATTCAAAAAAGAGTTATTCGTTTTATTAATGATCCCACGCTTACAGA
>JAHBCN010010925.1:0-30530 GCA_019359885.1 Listronotus oregonensis | reverse complement strand
GTTTTTAAATCAATATAAAACATATCTGCTTATACGCCACTATTTGAAAACTGATTTGCAAAAAAAAAAAAATTTTGTTTAAATTTTTTTTTTTTTCAAACGTAAAAAAAATCAATTTTAACGCTATTAGTTCCCTTTAAAAAATGTTACTTTAAAGCACTAGTGTTTTCATTTTAAAGCAGTGGAAAAGTAAAAATGTAAAATTTTTGAAAGGTAAATCAACGTTTATTTATTTACTAACATTTATTTAATTGTAAATTTAAACAACTTAAAAAAAAATTTCCCTTTTCACAGTTCTAGCATTCCCCGTATTAAGGAAAATTGAAAAAAAGGGCATTTCATCGAGGTTTAGAACGACTGCTCCCTTTTTTTCACTTAAGTGTTTTCTGGCAATGGGTTCTTTTTTTTTTGGAAATTTTTTGATGTATCCCCAAACGAAAAAAATTTTTCACCCCATGCCTCTTAATTGTGTCAAATTTATCCAGCATGGGCAAAAACTCGCTGAAGAACGGCAAAAACAATGCCCTTTTAAGAGGATGGGATTTGAAAGTGCAAAATCTTGTATAGCAGCGGGAAATTTTTTAAAGGAAAAGGTCCCCCCCGGTTTTTTGGGTCCCAAACCCAATTTGCTTGACGAATGCCATATACTTTTGATAATAATCTAAAAAATTTTTTTTAACGAGGGTGAAATTTCGTGGTACCTTGGTTTTAGTATCTCGTATGAAATCATCAATAAAGTGCCCTTTTTTTTTTTTTATCTTGGGACAGTCCACGAAGGCTGATGCCTAAGTACTAACTACCGGGGTTTTTCAGTGTGGTGAGAGGAAGTTTGTTCAGGGGGGGTTTTTAAAAATTTTTGGGGAGATTTGGGGGAAAAAGGGGAAAAAATTTCTGGGGGGCAGCAGGTTCCATAGTCTTGAACCTAGGGAAAAAGGAACGAAGAAAGCGGGAAGTTCGGGGCCCTAACTGAATTTAAAAAAGGGTCAAAAAAATTGCACTACGTGTTGCTCTGTTGGGAGCTGCCAGAGAAGGAATTATATCCCCCAAACCCCCCCGAGCAGAAGCCGGGAAAAAACCTATAGAAGAGCGACAGATCCCCTACACCCTTCGACGATGGGCAAGAAGAGGAACCCTTTTTTGTGAGCGTTGGATCATTAATAAGACGAACGGCTCTTTTTTTAATGGAGTCCAGAATGCTAAGTGTTGTGGGGGGCGCCTTTCCCCCCCGACATGAGAACAATATTCTAAAGAGGGTCTGATTTGGGATACATACAGAGTGTACAAATTGGAAGAAGAGAAATATTTTCGGGCGGGGGAAAAGAAACCAATTTTTTTTTAAGCTCCCCAAGCATGGATAAAATGTTTTTGGGGCCAGTTAAGGTTATTCTAAAAGTAACGCCGACAAGATTAAACGACTCTTTGTTCTGCAGAACTTGGCCGCTCATATGAAAGGGGAAAAAAACATTTGCAGACTTTTTTCGGACAGGGAACATGACTGTGTTTTCGAGGCATTAAACTGAAAAGTTTTTTGGGCCCCAATCCAAGATAAGTTTGAGGTCTTGTGAGAGAGATATCTGCATTGACCTGCGCTTGTTTTCAAAAAACCGGGGTTACACGGTGGCTTAAGAAATTGAATACTAGAGTGGAGGGTACTATCGTAAAAAAATATGAATGGGATTGATTGTGGAAGAGAGAAGATCGTTAATTTTAGAAGAAAAAACGTGGGTGCCAGCATGAGCCCGGGGGGAACCCCAGCATTAATTTGGTAGAAGGGGAGGAATGACCATCTACACTAACTGAAAACGTCGATTAGAAAGGAAACTGGAAAGCCAAGAGCAAAGCTTGGGAAAAACCGTAAGAAGGAAGTTTGTTAAGAAGCCCATCATGCCATACCTGTTTGAAAGTTTTGGATATGTCAAAAAAAAACCCCATCTGGGATTCACCAAGAAACTAAAGGGATTTTTCCGTTGTGTGAGACAAAGGAAAGAAGATCTTTTGTGGATCTACTTTACGGAATCCATATTGTCTATCATTTAAAATCTTTGTTTTTCCATATTTTCCCAAATCATAAGAGTCAACTGACAACCCCCCAAAAATTTCCCCAAAAATTTTTTTTTCATCAGAAGGTATTTATCATGGGGCCCTTGAAACCCCTTTAAATTTTGGTTTTTCAGAATCTTTGATTTTTTTGGGGGGGTATCTCTCTCCTCGACGCTTTAAAAAAAAAATTTTTTGATATCCACGTCGTTTTTTATGCGTAGATAGCTTTGATCATTAAATTAGTGACCATAACGATGATGCTTTCCAAATCTTTTTTTTTTTCCCCCAAAAAATGCAAGAAATATATTTTATATTTTTACCAACCCCCTCTCCTTACAACAGTTTATAAACCTATTGTAGGCAAAAATTTTTTGTATAAGGGTTTCCTGGGCAGTAAAAAAAGCGATGCTCTATGGCCGCCATCTTTTTTTTAAATGAATCGAGAAAAAATACCTTTTTCTTTAAAATTTTTTTTCCCTTTTTTTTGTCGATTTTAAGTAAAAAAAAAAAAAAAAGCTGAAACTGACACGATGTATCAAATTTGAAGAAACATGCCGAAAACCCAAACCCGCATTAACAACGGTTGTTTAGAGTTCATTAATAAAAACCAACTTTAATAATTTCTATATACGATGCTATGAAAACTATATGTTTCAATTTTTAAATATTTTAAATTTTTTAAATTTTTTTTCGTTTGTAAAAAAAAAATTTTTTTAAAATTTTTGTTAAAAGGGGGGTTTTTTGGAAAAAGATTTAGTTTCAGAACTTGTCCTATTCTGCAAACTTCCCCCAAAATTTTTTTCCTTTTAAAAATTTTATTTTAAAACTTATAAAATAAAAAAATATTAAAAACCAAGGTTTGTAATGCCGGTTTTTTAAAAATGTAAATCATAAAATCAAAAAATTATTGAAATGCTTTCAAGTAAATAACTAACGTATATCTCTATGTTATGAAACTATTACAAAACTATACCGTTTCTGCGCATTTTCTGTCGTACATGTATTAAGAAATAAATTTAATTTTATTTAATAAATAACTTTATACGTTATAGGAACGCAACGTGACCAAAATCATGCTTAATATTTTTATTGCGGTTCTTATGTAATCCATCGTGTCTATATTTCGTAGCTCGAAAATTGCTACTAAAATAATTGTCTTACATAATGTTTAGATAAAAAACAGTGTGGTATCAAGATGCATTTATACCAAATAAAAATTCGTAAAAAAGAGTATATATCCCGTACTAAAATGATCTTCAACGCACAAATAAGGGTTATACAAAATTAAAATTAAAGTATGAAAATGGGGGTGTATAATCTATTTTTCCAATGTGGATATATTTATATGTAGGTAGGTATATATATTTATTTGTCTTTTCAGGGATTTGAAGTTATGGCTTGAGCTAAAATCATGAAATTTGGCACAGTGGGAGTCTTTAGCAGTGGCTATAACCTAACGAAGCCCGTTTTTTTTTAAATTTTGCCCCCAGGTACAAAAATAAAAGCAAAAATGTGTTTTTTTTACCATTAGCCGTACGAAAGGCGTCTTACGGACACAGAGGCTACTTAATATTGTCTCTCGCCTGGCGGAGACAGGCTTTTCATCTAGTTTATTATAATTGAACAATATATCGTATATTTTTTAATTTAAAAATTCTTTTTTAAATAAAAACATCTTAAAATATTTAAAATCACACATAATAAAAAAAATGAGGCACAGTTCAGCGGTTTAAAATATTTTCATAAAATTTTGTTGACATAATAGATACGGGAAGAAAGACATTTTGCGGTTTTCTTGACATTTTTTTTTTTTACCTCTTCTTGATGGGTGGGAAGAACCTTTGAATTTTTAAATAATGTGGTTCTTATTTTAAAATACGAATCTACGTAAAAAAACAGGTCGTTGTGCAAATAAAATGGCTCTACTGGCTATGCAATTGTGATTGTTTAAATAAATTTAATAAATATTGGTGATATTACCTGGACTAAGACGCGTCTCCATGGATATCCGTAATGTCTTTTTAGGTCAGTTGAGAAATTTGACGTATCATTAAATTACCGTATTTAATAAAAAAGACATGGAAGCTAGTATGGACAGAAAGGTTTAATTTTTTTTAGATTAAATGTTTAAAAAAAGGTTGATTGATCGAGGTGGTCGGGTCAACTGACCTATTCGTTCGCCAGATTTGACAGGCTTTATAAACGACAAAGTAATGGCCACTGTACCTACAACTCCAGATAACATAAAAGATCAAATCCTTTTTTCTTGCCTGTAAGTGACAACTACAATGTAAGATCCGAAAGTCAATTTATAAAAAAGGAGGTCGAAGGGGAGCACTATGCACGATAGACAATACATAGTTTAAAATTAAGCTGTAAGCATTTTTATGTACTAAAATAATTTGTCATAATTGACTAACCAGTAAAGCAAGTTAATTTTCTTTAGACACCAACCTAGATTTTTACATAGATTCGTATTATAAAATAACAAACAAATCACACCATTTGAACTTTCAAAATTACGCTTCTGCTTTCAACAGGAGATTAAAAAAAGGTGAAAAATATTGTAAGGCTTTTCCTATAATTACGTTTTACCAAAATTACATGATAATTTTTAGATTTTTTTTTAACATGTTGCACTGTAAAACTTTTACAAAACGTACCCTGGTATAATGAAAAATACCGGGATTAACTGTGTGTAGGCTATTAAAAATGTCTTCTGTAAGCGACTAAAGGGCAATAAAATAATTTGCATTATAAGGATCTGACGCTTGTTAATTCCATTATATGTTACTAATATTTTAACTTCATTTAGTTCTTTATCTACGCCATTGTCTGGATACGAAACCTACTGCAAATATGGCCTTGTTCTGCACCGTACTGATTGTTCGGTTTCCCATAAGGACGTGACTAAAATACAAGGCGCATACCTTTTTCCTAAAATTATTTCGCCTAAATAAACCTAGAAAAGAAAATTTCAAAAGCTCAATTTTCATAAATCTATACCTAATTCTAGTTTTCTAAAATCTTATCTCTTTAGTTTTGTGGTTGGCATGTCGCTTTTTTAATTTTTATTATTAGGGTCAACTGTTTTGTAGACAAAAACTTGCAAATATTACAAAAATATATAAAAGTTATAATGTCGTTGGTCAACATGCCAGTTTCTTAAACCTTTTGTGATATAAGTTATCTTAGCTATGAGGGAATTATTATAAATTGACTGCAATAACTTTTTAACAGAAAAATCCAACAGTTATTTAAAAAAATACTTAAGTACTTAAAATATTAAATGTAGATTAAATTTTATAAATTTTATTTAGGATCGTAGTATATAGTAGTAGTTTAAGTACTTAAATTCTTCAATGGTTTATTCGAAAAGATACACACATTTAGGTTAAGTTAAATCAAACCACGAGTATGCGTGGTGTATAAGTTTTTTTTTTAAATTTGATTTGCATTAGAGGAAACTTGTCAAACATTACAGAAAATAATATACATCATACGAATCATTTATTAAAAAAAATTTTGACATGTGTGACATTCCTTTTTATTTCACTTGATAGCACTTGTTACACGAAATTGGGGATTTCCTTAATTATAATATATAAGAATCGACACCTATAAATACAAAAAAGGTCTATATAGAAGCAGTTTTAACACTGTCCTATTTATTAGACAACATTTATTAAGAGTTGACTTTAAGCTCTTTAGCTCCAGGAAAGTTATATGTGCAAACACAGAAAGTTAATTTTTTATCTTTAGACAATATCCGAGGCTTAAAACTAAAGTATTACGTACAATATACGTCTTAGATAAACACAAATCTTAAAGATTTGGAGGAAAGAAAAATAATTTTACAGGCAGGTGGTTTTACAGTCTAGATTTTTCGGAGATAAAGAACCAGTCAATGTAAAAAGCGTCCTCCAGATAACCGATAAAAAAATGCATGAAAGTCTTGGAGCAATTATAAGGACTAATTCTTTGAGCGTCAGCCCTAAAAATATCCAGGAAAGAGAGACAGGTTCCCTACAGCCCGTCAGTAAGTAAAAAAGGAGCTTTCTTAAAAAAGTGGAATCATTACCAAATCAAATAGAATTAAGAATGCTTTCATGAAAACAGTATTTTAATCAAGGTTTGATTTGAGATACATAGAGAGTATACTGGTTAGACAAAAAAAAATCTTTTTGCTTTAAAGAGAAATCTGATCTGCTATGGTTGTGGATATAATGGGTATGTCAATTAAAGTCATCCTTAAGAATAACACCTACAAGGTTAGGTGACACTTTGTTTTGCAGAACCTAGCAAAAAGGGTGGGACTTTTTCGTGCCAAGGTTCAAAATTGTAAGAATGTAAAAAGTATGATGCTCACGATTTTAATTTGGGCGATAGTGAAGCTCAAACCAAGTCAAAAAAACCATGAACATATGGGTCAAAACTTAATTGTTTTCGAAATATTGCTTTCCAATGTTTAAAAAAGTTGGAAACACCACGCTCGTTTCATCGCAGCGAGTCGGAACGTCGAACGTTTTTTGAGAGGTTTTGCATATTAACACTTTTTTTAAGGAGATGTTCATTTACATACAAATAATAAAAATTACTTCTTGCAATCTATTGTGATATTCAATTTAAAATTAAATTTTGGTAAAAATAAATAATTGTTTTTTACCATACTTACCAAAAGAATAAGCTAAATGTCTTTTTAAAAACACAAATGATTATGTTTTATAAAAGCACTTATATAGGTAGTCTTTAATCCTAACTACAAAAAATTACAGTTTTAGATTTTTTTTTAAATTAACAACCTTTTGACAATACAAAGCTTTGATAAATCCTCATGTACTTGGTTATTTAGTATCTACAGTTTCAATACAAATATGCGTGGCTATTGAAGATAAATGAAACAACACTGGTTTGAAAATTAAATGTTGGTTTGCAGAGCTATTGTTCCTTTGATATAGTTTTTTCGGTAAAATTCCACATTTGGCAATTAAATTAAACATTCATCGGAATTTTATATAAAAAAAATATTTAAAAATGATTTGTTGTCACATTATAATCCTTTAAGGGTGGGTTATTGACATATTTATTAAACTAATAATTAAAATAGTTTATATAACTACTTAATTATATTTTGGGTAAAAAATTTACAAATCTGGAATATAATGAAAGCAAAAAAATTACAAATTATGTGACTTTCTATTTTGTGTTTTTAATATTAATTTTCATCTTTGCAGATTTTTTTTTCTTGTAATTGTGTGGCAATTTTTTATAAAAGGCTTTCACCTTTTTAGTGCTGCATAATTTTTTAACATTCAATACAGGATATCTCTAAACCTGCGGAAAAATGCTACCACAATTTTTATTGAAACATTTAGAGGGCGCGACCCAAGGTACCTTGCACCCGTTTAAAAAAAATAACTCTTTTAAGCCACTCTATGTTTAACTTTTAAATGGAAATTCTTATTTTTTACCGTCTTTAACCCAAAAAATGTATAATTCGTGATAAGAGTTGGTTTAAGAAAGCCGACAGGATTCTTTAGTATTAAATACAATAAACAAAATTCTGTTTTAACTTAAAGGCTAAACTTCCCTTTTTTTCTGCACGAGGTATTTTTAATCACGATTTTATGTTACAGTTAAAATCGTGCTTAAAAATATCCCGTGCAAAAAAAAGGGGAAGGGTTTAGCCTTTTAAGTTAAAACTTCTCGATTCTTGCCTGTTTTGATCCTTACTTTGATTCTACTTGTATTTACCTACAGGTTGCGCTCTTTAACACATTTTTACTAAAGTTGGAGCTTTCCACGTTTTTTCCTGTACTATTTAATTGCAAAATTCTTAATTTTTTTGTTACCCTAAATAAAACTTTCGTTTTTCAATTTGCATTTCAACAAAATAATACTAATTTAACTAAAGTGCAAAACGAGGCAATTATAAAACTAAACGGGTTTGTAAATGCACCACAAATATGTGTGATTAAATACAATTTCCTGCCGAATGTGCCACAGAGTCCTTAATCCTGACTATATAAGCTTAAAGTTTCCGAAGGGTTTCTCATAATTAAAAACCTTTTGATTATGCAAAGCTTTGACAAATCCGCATTGTACCCCGTGCATTCAGTATTTGAGGTTGAGACCCTTTAATTTACCCACGAATGCTTGTGGATAATAAGGATAAATGAAACAAAATAGTTTAAAAACGGAATATTGTGCCCTTCCATTTTGAATAATTGCAAGTTTTAAATAAATTTATCTTTTAAATAATTTTTATTTGATTTTGGTAAAACTATCAAAAACAAAAAAAATGAGAGACACTAATATATTTTTCCAATTATCTTTTTAAATACAAATACTTACATATATAACAGCCCGGTAAGTGTTACTCTTTTTATTGTACCAAATCTAATAGCAACATTGTATAATTGATAACTTTTTTCTTGGCAGATAGCTTGGACTATACAGGGTTACCCAAATGAAGTGTCCGCCATTAAAAACTTTGTCATTAGTCAAAATTCAAAATTGCTTTAATTAGCAAACTAATACACTCCTGGACATAAAAAACCGGGCAAAGAAAATTTTGTTCATTTCAACCTTAAATAACATCATCAGTTTTTCACTGATTTTAATCATTTTGTGTCAAGTTGTAGGCACTATCATCCTGATTCTCATTTATTATCGGGCTTACAAAAATTTTAAATGGGCTTGGTGTGCATTTTGACCTAAATTTTAAAACACTTTGTGAAAGAAATTTAATGACATAATGATGAATCTTTGTAGGACACTTGGTAAGCCACATATTTTCCTATCATTCCACCTCTTGATTCATATCCATATCTGTATTCTTGAAGAAAACACAAATTTTTAAAGAAAAATATGCAATTTACAACAATATCTTTAATTAAGGAAAAAAAGAACGCAATTTACAACAGTAACAAAAACTAAAAACATAACAGATAACTTAAACAAATAAATAAACATTAATATCGTGTATCACCCTCCCCCCGTGTTTTAACAAGAGTGGCAATCGCCCTTTGCGGAATGTTACCCCACTCTTCACTTGAAGATCTAGGATGGTTTCTGGTTGACAGTTAAGAACAAGCCCTCTAACATGTCCCACTCACGCTCGGTCGGATTCAGATCAGGGCTTCGTGGAGGCCAATCTAATCGTTGAATGTCATTTTCGTTCAAATAATTATTGACAATTCTTGCGACATAAAGCCTGGCATTATCGTGCATAAAACAAAAATTTTCACCAACAAATGGAGCAAAAAAGATGTGGTCGACTAAACATTCTTCGATACAACAGTTAGCAGTTAAAGCGCCATTTTCGATTAAAGCAAGGTCTGTACGGGCTTTTATTCAAATTCCAACCTATACCATGACACTACCACCTGCAAAAGATGTTCTTGAAGATATAAAACAATCCGCAAATCGTTCTCCTTGTCTTCTCCATACATGCTCACGCACACCCGGTGAACGCAAACAAAAACGCGATTCGTCTGTGAATAGCACATATCTCCACTCTTCGTCATTAAAGTCTCTATGATTACGGGCAAAAACTAATCGTTAAGCACGATGGCCTGCAAGTAAAGCTGAACAAACTGCTGGTTTTCCAGACATCAGTCCATGTTCACGTAATCTATGGCGGGGTGTTCGTCCAGTCACTCTTGTGCAACGTACCTACATTTTCAAGTCGACGACTAATAACATTAGATTTTACTCCGCGATCCTATAAAGGAGTTAGAGTAACAAAATGATCATCTCTTTGGTTTGTGACTCGTGGTCTTTCTGAGCCTGAATGTCACACGTACTTACTGGTCTTGCGGAAGCTACTGATCGCATCGTGTATACTGCTCCTGGCTCTACCCAAAAAATTTGCAATTTAACGTATATCACAACCATCGTCGTTTAATGCAACAGCTTAAGCATCATCGTCAGGTCGCATATTAAAAAAAAATGCTGAATGACGATACCCTGACACTTTTTATAAAGAATAAAAACAATATTAACAATAATCGTTACGTTACTATGCAACGTAATTCAAAGGTATCTTGTTTAAAATCTTATGTTTTAATTTTTGTTAGTGTTGTAAATTGCATATTTAAAAAAAAGTGTTTTCTTAACGAATAAAGATATGAATATAAATCAAAAAGTGGAATGTTAAGAAAGGATGTGGCTTACTAGTCGTACAAAGATTTACCATTATGTCATTAAATTTTTCCACAGAGTGTTTTGAAATTTAGGACAAAATGCAATTTTTGGTCCTATCAAGCTTATTAAAAATTTTTGCAAGCCCGGTATTAAATGAGAATCAGGATGATAGTGCTTACAACTTGACACAAAAGAATTAAAATCCATGGAAAACTAATAAAGTTATTAAGGATTGAATTTGAACAAAATTTTCTTTGTCTGGTTTTTTATAACCAAGAGCACAGCTTTTTTGCGTCCTTGCAGATTAAAAAATGCAAAAAACAATTGTCAATCGCGTATTCGATTGTAATAGTAAAGTAGCATGCATCTTTTTTAATGGAACACTCTATTCATTACTATTAAAAGGATCTATTTAAGGGGCTTTAAAAAACACTTTCTAATATGTTTACTTTTAAAAATTTCAAAAGTATGAACAATGACAGTATTTTTTAATAAAAGACCCTGTATATTGTATTCCAATAAAAGGATATTTTAAAGAGCGCTAGAAAACACGAAATTTATTATGTCTATCTTTTATAGTTTCTGAAATATGAGCATCCAACTCTGGAAAATATTTTTTTTTTTTTTTTTTTTTTTTTTTTTTTTTTTTTTTTTTTTTTTTTTTTTTTTTTTTTTTTTTTTAATTTCTATCAAAGCTTGTATAAGTTGTAAGCTGTAAGCTTACAGCATAAAGAAATTTAAAAGGTGTTTTTCAGATTTAAATGCCCATATTTCCAAAACTATTAAGGATAGACATTTCAAATGTCGTATTTTTTAAAGATTTTTTAAATTTCTTTTTATTGGTGAAACAATGGACAGGGTGTTCCATTTATGAAAATGCCATTTTACTTTTAAACTGGAAAACGCAATTCTTTTATCTTAACGACATAAGAAATGCTAGAAGTTTGCTAAGTTAAACAATTAGGTATCTTGACTAATGGTGAGCACTCTGGATTTGTTAAAGTTTTTTTTTTTTTGATTAAAAAGTGCTTAAAACAATTGAAAAAAAATAACTTTACTGAGGGGTTGTCGTCGGTTTCCCCCTTTCCTTTAAAGTCGGAAGGGAAAATTGTCTCTTCATTTTTAACTAGTTACTAACATGTTTGTCAAAAATGTATCAATCATTATAATACTGCCGTCATAATGAAAAACGCAGAGAGGTTATATTTCGAAAAACGACTGAAAGTTAAAGCGTGTTTTTGAGCGAAAAATATATTTTTTGACCAATATTGATAACTTACCATATGTGTCTTATGACGTTATTAAATAAGTTTTTCTGATAACTTTTGATTTGGATAAAGTAATATTGATGAAAATGGTTTTTTTTTAGTATCTCATTACTTTTTAATCGACTTGCTAATAATGAATACAGCAACTTGCAACTTGACCTAATGGTTTTTTAGAGCTTTTGATTTTGCCGCCATTAATTAAATTGTAGGAAGACTGATTGTACCTTATTTTTTCCGAAACACTGGGCTGATTCTAGCTACATTCTGAATAAGATTCTAATATAAAAATTCGGTTTGAAAAATGGTTTTAAAACTGTTAGGAAATTATTTAGGTTTTTTTACAAACAATTAACAACTTTTCCCGGGTTTTTTTGTTTAAATGGGTAAATTTTTAAATTAGTAACAATCGTTTTTGAAAAACCCCAAATTGGAAAATGGAAAAAAATTTTTTTTTTAAAATTATTTTACCTTTTTTTTAAAGAATGGCAATTCCCTATTAAATTGGTTTTTTTTTTTTTTTTTTTTTAAAATAATTATTTAATTATAAATTTTTTTTAAATTTCTATAAAATCTAATAAAAAAAGAAAGTTTTTCCCAAAAAAATCCCTCATTGATGAGTGAAACCCAAAAAACAAAAAAAAATACTTTATGCTTTTTGGGAATGACCAGAATAAAGTGGCTAAAGAAATCGTATGAATAAGAAAAAATAATAATATGACTCATATTTTGTAAAAAAATTTTTAAAAGTAAGACTAATAAACTTTAATTACATTATTGTTAAAAACTGTGCAAAAAGTGTGTCGAATCGGCTTATACAAAAAACCAACGGTTCGTGAGTCTTGCAAATTGGCCGATTTGACTGCCCGCACGAATAAATCGTAATAACTTTGTTCCTTTCTTCGTTTTTTTTTGCTAAAACAGAACCATGCAATAAATTCGTCAGAAGCATTGTATTTTTATAATATGTTGCTCTTTAAACAAAATTCTTAATAAAATATTATTTCTTTTTAGGAATGTAAGCCTACGTCCAGTTTCCCTCATTTATCTCGTAGTAACTTGCTAAATTCCGCACAGGAGACGCCGCATAATTCACCCCGTGGGTCGCATTCCTTAATTATTCCTTAAGGACCCAATAATTCCCGTGTTAAAGGTCTCCTGGCTCTTGCTTACCTGTGACCTCTGACGTCATATGCCAGGGTAAATAAGCGATATACGGAACACTAAGTAGTTCGTAATTGTTTGTTAAAATCCATTACCAATACTATTTAAAATATACTTTTAAAAATTTAATAGTATGATTTACATATGGTTTGTAATAATACCACAGCCCCATAAAAAAATGATGTGTGCTTTATTTTGTATAACAAAGTTGTTTTTTTCTCCGAGACACGAATCCGGTGTCAAAATTTAAATCATATCATATTAATTTTCTAACTTCAAAACGCAGGTCCTAAATACCAAAGATTTACGAAAAAGCACCATTAAAAATGCAGAAAATTTGTATTTTAAATCTACTGTTGTACCTACTTAAATGTAACGTAAGTTTTATCTAACCTCAAAGAAATCAATATTTTCCAAAACTCTTCCAATTTTAGCCAAATTTACGGGAGTTTTAGGGTCGCTGATTGCAAGTTTAGGATCACATTTTCAAAATTTTCAATGGGGGATCGAATGCCATCGAGAAACAAAAAATTATTTTGTCTTATTGGATCCGCCATTTGAAATTTTTAAAATGACACCGAAAATTGGTGATTAGCTCCCCTAACCCCTATATCCATTAAAAGATTTTGAATTGGTCCCCATTTAACCCCTTTCTAAATTTTAAAAATTGACGGACGAATCAGAACCCCGAAAAAGCCTTTACCAAAAATAAATAAATATTTGGAATTAGAATATCGATTATTTTTTTTTACCGGCTTTTTTAGTAAATCCATTTGGAAAATAAAAAACAATTTTTTTTTGGGGGCTGTTTTTTTTCATAAATTTTAAGTATTTAGACCTTTATTTTAAAAAGTTTTTGTAATGTGTTTATCATCTTTTTGAACTTAGAGACTCCAAATTCAATATCGATTTAGAATGGAGGTGGTCTGTAAAGTTAAGACCACTTTTCTTTTTTTATGTGGTTGTGTAATTTTGTACAAAACATATTCAAAATTTTTTCTAACTTCGACTTACTGACAATTGAGGTACCATTTCAAACAAATACGCAAAAGATTTCGCCATCAAATTGCTCAATTATAAAAACGGAATAGTGGAAAATGGTTTCCAAACATGTTAGCGAACTTTTTACTATTAAAACCCTTTTTTTCCGTATAACACCATATAAAAGACAGAGAGCGAAATTCATGATATCCGACGCTCTTCTCTTACTACCTAAAATAAATAATATTTGCAAATTAAATGTAATATCGATTATATGTTTTCTTTTGTATCCTTGCTTTTTTCCAATAGTTTAAATACATAGTCTCCAAAAGGATTAAGCATGATCACAATGTTGCAACATGTGTAAAACTTTCCTTAAACTCCAATTCAAACTCTGCTCTCCGCGGCTTCATATAATTAGGATTGCATCACATGCTTGTAATACCACTATGTGTTGAAATTAAGCTTAAGTAAGTCTGAAAATTAGTTTTCGCAACAACCTAACGAAAAATTAATTTACTCCGCTCCGAAAATAACACTTCCGGTAAGTGTACGTTTCGCTTTCACACACATATGTAGTAGATTTTTAGGAAATATATAAAAATTTTGCTATAGAGAAAGCAAATTTGAACAAATTTACAAAAGATAGTATACACTTTAGGTTTGGTTTAAAACTGCGACACTTTATAAATTGTCTACACTCATATGCATTAAATGTTTGAAAATTGTCAAAGCTGAATATAACTATCTCTTATATCATATCAGTAGCTACTCGTATATAGTTAACTATAAAGCTACTGATTATACAAGTTTTAAGTTTGTAAAAAGTGTTACAAAGACAATTTTAAAACCTTAATCGATCACCTCCTTTTATGCACACGAAAAAACTAAAATACATCGTTCGGAAAAAGCAACAATTAGGTTGAAGATTACAGCAGAACTATAGGACCTTCGGCTGTATATATGTTACATGAAAGTAGATTGGTAGGGAGAGTTGACTCTGCCTAGAAGAGTAAACTCTTACTAAAAGTATCAGTAAAAGTTGATTAAGAATGAGCTGATCAACTTTACCTAAGTACAGTTAAATATACTTGTTGTGGTTTAGCAAAAGATGATTCCTAGATGTTGCTACCATATTGAAAATTATTAAAATTGTATTTATAACTTCTACATAGGGTTAATTTAGACAAATTCAAAAGCCCTTAGTTCTGGTCGGTCATGGTTAGTTCTGGTTAGTTAAAGCGGCTTTTTATTTTCCCCAATTATATTTCAGACGGGATAAATCACTAAAAGTAGGAACTGAACTAAACCGAAATAAAATGCTCCTTAAATAATAAATATTTCCTAATAAACATTTTCATTATAAAGGTTTTGCTTTTTTATTTGTTTGTTATGGGGTAGTAGACCGTTATTCCTTGCAAAAAGTCTACTTTTACGAATTTAAGGCAGTAAGAGTATACTTTCCCTAGGTATAGTCAACTCTGACTAGTGAATGTTGATCAAAATTTATCGTTTTTCGCTTTAAATGAACTTTTACTGATAGGTCGTAAGAGTCGACTTACTAGGGCAAGTTAACTCTTACTGGAGAATCCTACTTTTCCTGTAACATATACAGTGCTTGTTTCAAAACGAACCACCCTAAATATCTTTAAAAAAACACTCACCAAAAAAACAAAGAAAAAACGTTGATTTTTGATATACAGGGGAAAAATTCTATTTGATAAAATTTTATCGGTCACCTCCTAACCTCCAGTTAACCTTTACTTTGATATGTCAAATGGCAACCCCAGTGTGACAATTATTGTAAGCGCATGAAATTTTTTATCCAACAGTACTAAGAAACTTTAAATCGATGGACGTAGAAGCGACTTGAAGTAAAAAAGTGTGTTAATTAGTTTATCGTGTTCAAATAATTTATTTTATCAAATGTTTAAAATTGGGCCCTTATTGGCGAGACAAGCTTGTTTTGAAATTCCTCGCAGACTATTTTAGTGTGCATTCATTCCATATTATTTTTTGTGTTACCCCGCTACAGCAAAACATGCAATAGCACAAGTTTAAGACGTTTAGGAACCAGTTAAATATTACTGTTAGGGTTGTCATTTTTGACATCGTTAGTTTTTTAAAAATTTAAAAATCTTGATTTTAAAATGGTGTATACTCTAGCAGAGAGAATAGAAATAATTTTCCTATATGGGGCTGAAGACGTGCGCGGGGACCGCCAGAGTATTCAATGGGGAGGCATCAAAATAAAAACGGGGGGATAAATATGTAATGGAATTGGGGTAAGTTTGAAGAAACGGATCTGAAAGAACAAGAAAAGTACTAATGAAAGGGTTTAGACGAAGCACGCCAGGTTGAGGTACTAGGACATTTCGCAATAGATCCACGTTGTATTCCAAAAGTTTCAAGCTGACCAATATTTCACGGGTTCCGTGCACAAAATTTAAAAAAAAAAATTTTTTTTTCCATAAAAATAAAAATTCTCATGAACTCAACGAAGATTAGGGTAGAAGAATGAATTTTTTGAATCAATGTCCCAAAAGAATTGACGAAGACCCTCATTTGATCAAAAATATCTGCTTTTCTGACGAATCAACTTTCTTCTTAAAGGGAATTTTTAATAGACATAACTGAGATATTGGGATAAGAAACCAAATTTTTCAGGGGGGGATCTCATTGAAAGATAAACGTTTGGGCGGTATTTATGGAAACAAAATTATGGGCCATTCTTTCTGGAAGAAAATTTAACTGGGCAACTGTTTCGAACCTTTGAAAATGATAAAACCTTCTATCGTCCACCTTGAAAATCAGGTGGATGAAATGGGAACCAAAAAAAATAATTTCATTTCCGGGAAGATGGAGCCCCCTCCCCACTTTTTTTTTTTAGCAGTTCGAAGTGGCTCAATGAACAGTTTCCAGGCACATGGATGGGGCAGACGAGGTGCCATCAATGGCCACACGTCTCCAGACTTAACTCCTGGGACTTTTTCCTCTGGGGTTATTAAAAAAGAAAGTGTACAAAACGCCCCCTCAAATATTCAAGAACTTAAATGTAGAATTAAAATTAGAATGCAGAGGTATTACCAGACAAACTTTCGCCAACGTTCGCGAAGAATTTCAAAACAGATTTTATTATTGTCTCGCCAATAACGGCGCAAAATTTTGAGCATTTGATAAAATAAATTATTTGAACACGAAAAACCCAATTAACACACATTTACTTCAAAGTCCTTTTTTCCCCATCGATTTAAAGTTTTTTTAGTACTTTGGATGGGGCCTCATGCCCTAAATGATGTGTCACACTATGGGGTTGCCATTTGACATATCAAAGTGAGGTTAACTGATGTTAGAGACCTTTTAAAATTTTTATCAAATACGAAATTACTTATCTAAATCGACGTGTTTTTTTTTTTTTTTTGGTGAGTGTTTTAAGATATTTAGGGTGGTTCGTTTTGAAATGAAAGCACTGTATACTAAAAAATACCTTAAATTAATTGCCAACCAAATTCATTAAAAAGGGAGACTGTGATGGGTTTTAGGAATTGAAAAAAATAATAGTTTTTTACGTTTCGGTAGCAAATCAGCCACTGTTATCAGGATTAATTTAAATCATAAATAAAATAAAAGCTAAAATAAGATTTGTAAGAATTTTAATATAAAACTTAAAATATTCTTAAAGCTTTAAGTAATTATTTATGACGTTTTGTCACAAATAACATATTAGTTTGTTTTGACTATAATAATTATTATTTTTAAAAAGACAGGAAACAGGTAGTGTGTTAATTAACTTATCCTGAACCTACCTAAACATCAAGCATAGGTATGTATTATTTAAATTAACAGATATTCATGCTTCACATGTATCTTTATTTATTTAGATATCGATGTGTTTCCGCCAAAGTAACGTAAGTTACATTTTAGGAAAAAAATATTTTTTAGCCTTTCTAAAATTGCTCTTGGTTTAGGAGGTACTGACAAAGTACTGTAAACCTAAATATTGTAATATATAATTTATATATATATATATATATATATATATATATATATATATATATATATATATATATATATATATATATATATAAATATTTAAAATTTTTAAAACATTTTATAGGTATGTTAGAGTAAACAGTTGCTCGCTTCTGCCTTTTGTTATTTATATTACTTTTGAAAATATGCATCAATATATGGACATTCTTTTATATTACGTTTTTTTCTTAAAGAAGTTTTTGCTACAATACTAGAAGCATTTCATTTCTTATTTTTGGTGTGCCCCAGGGCTTAGTACTGGCACCCACTCTGTTTCTTCTACACGTTAACGATCTTCTCTCTTCCACAATTAATCCCATTCATAGTTTTGCTGACGATAGTACTCTTCACTTAAACATTTAATTGCTTAACCCAGTCAATAAGCCTGATTTGAAAACCAAGCGTAGGGCAATGTGGATATCTCTCTCACAAGACCTTAAACTTTCTTGAATTGGGACGCCAAAAATCTTGTTCAGTTTAATGCCTCGAAGACACGGTCATGTTTACTGTCGCGAAAAAAGTCTGCCAATGCTCATCCATTACATATGAGCGGCCAAATTCTGCAAAACAAAGAGTCATTTAATCTTGTCGGCGTTAATTTTGAGAATAACCTCAACTGGCACAAACACATTACATCCATAGCCTTGGCAGCTTCCAAAAAGCTTGGATTCCTCTATCGAGCCAGAAAATATTTCTCTTCTTCAATTTGTATACTCTGTATGTATCCCAGATCAGAACCCTCTTTAGAATATTGTTCTCATGTCTGGGGAATGGCGTCTTCTACAACACTTAGCATTCTGGACTCCATTCAAAGTAGAGCCGTTCGTCTTATTAATGATCCCACGCTTACAGAAAGGCTTTCTCCTCTTTCCCATCGTCAAGCTGTAGGGGATCTGTCGCTCTTCTATAGATATTTTCACGTCTTCTGCTCGAAGGAGTTTGCCAGTATAATTCTTCCTCTGGAAGCTCCCAACAGAGCAACACGTAGTGCAACTTCTATGCATCTTTTTACAGTTCAACTAGAGAGGCCCCGAACTTCCCGCTTTCTTCGTTCTTTTATCCCTAGAGTGTCCAGACTATGGAACCTACTACCCGCAGAAGTTTATCCTTCTCCTCCCAGCCTTCAAATATTTAAGTCCCGTGTAAATAAACTCCCTCTTACCACACTTAAGACACCCACAGTACGTTAGTACTTAGGCATCAGCCTTCGTGGACTGTCCAAAGTGCGTGTTGACAGTTTTTGATTTGTGTTTTTATTGTATGTTTGATGTTCTTTTATGCGTTTGGCTAATGGTCTGAAGTTTCATCTATATAAAATTTATTACATTCACAACGGATCTTATGAATAATATTTTTTGTGTTTTTGTTTATATTGTTGGTTTTGTTTTTGTTACTTGAGATTTAATAGTGTTTTGTGCTTTAAAGATAGTACAAATATTAAATTTATTACCCATTTGGTCAATTTTGTTTTTTAATTTTGTCTTAAATTCGGTTGTTCAAATTATAGAAAATATTTATTTATAAAATTAGGATATTTTTATTTTAAACTAAAATATATTTTAAAAATTATTTTTATTTTTTTTATTTTAATCAAAACAAATTATTTTAGTTTTATTAAAAAAACTTTTTGCAACTTTTTTTTAACCATTATTGGGTAATTTCAGTTAAAATTTAGGTATCTGTTTGTATGGGTGATTGTGCGTGATCTTTTTAAGTAGAACATTAATATTAGTAGGCTCTTGTGCATTAATTGACACCGAAACGTAGAAAAGTGATTGAATTTTTTGGATTTTTTCTGTTTCAATCGATCTGCAAGTTCCTATAGGTCAAAAGGGCTTAGCATACTCAGTTACTATACCGCGGCACCGGGACCGAAGCGGTCCCATTGTATATTTTTTTTCTGGCAAGTAATCCCTGGGGAAATATGCCACTATTTTCCAGGCGGAAATATATGCCATTGAACTTTGTCTGCGAGAGAACTTGAGGAGGAGATATAAGGGCAGGGACATTACTATCTTCTCTGATAGTCAAGCGGCCATAAAAGCTTTGGCATCCCAACAAGTCAACTCAAGGTTGGTTTGGAACTGTCTGCAATGCCTCCTAAACCTGGCTAACCACAACAAATTTACACTTTCCTGGTGCCAGGACAAAAGGGAATACAGGGCAATGAAAATGCAGACCCCCTGGCCAGGCGAGGCTCCGCAGCAATGTTTGTGGGTCCTGAACCTGTTTTTGGAATACCAAAAGCCTCGGTTCGTGGCTACATGACTCGGTGGATTCAAACACAACATCAGTCATAACTGGAACCACATTCCAAGGCAAAATCACAGTAAATCAATGTTGGACTCACCATCGAAAGCATTGACAAGTGAACTACTAAAACTAAATAGGAATCAGATTAGAATAGTGACAGGATTAATAACCGGACACTGCACCCTAAGAAAGCATATGCACACTATGGGCATCTATAGAGAAGAACCCATTTGCAGACTATGTGACGAAGAGGAAGAGACAGCCTGTCACATCATATATGAGTGCCCTGCACTTACATACTGGAGAACAAATCAAAACCTCATGGTGGACACTAACCACCAGGAGGCTGGAGACCAGAAAAGAACAGTAAAGGGCTACTACACCTGCCCTAAGGTGTCAAACCTTTTAACTGAAACAAATACACAAGAGATACAACAAGCCCTGTAGGCTGCAGTGTCGAGGCGGACAAAACCTCAACTTGTGTATTTACTTTATCAATCAATCAAATCAATCAATCCCAACAAAAAACTATTAAAACATAAATTCGCCAGAAAACTATAGAACATATCTACCTTTGTCCTGATTATAATAACTCAGTGCTTAAAAACATTATTTATTTATCTCTTGTACTAACTTGCCAAGACCCATAAAGGGTTAAAAACGAATAAATTTTCCCCCATTCATAAATTTAAACCAAAATTCATCGTGCTTGTTAATATATGCGCATTAATTTTGGAAATATTTCTAATAGTCAGTTAATAAGACCGTTTACTTATCGTATTAGCAATCAGGCGTTAAGGCCCTACAGCCAAAATTTCATTATGCCGTTGCCGTTCCCTTTAACCTCAATTTAGTTTTCATATAACCAGTTCGGTTGAAATCATAAGCGTAGCCGTATTGAAAATTCGTCTTAAAATAGTTTTAAATTAAATAAAGCTAAATGAATTTATGATTTATACATTTTTACTTTAATTAAAAAAAAACAGGTAATTATAAAGTTGTTGTATGTCGACTAAATAATATATTAATTTTCAGTAGTCAATCTTTCTTTTATTAATACGTATCGTTTTAATTTAAGAATATCTATAATTTATGTGTGCCAAGTTCTGTTTTTATTTTAAGTAGGGTGCATCATCCGTTTAGTTTATAATATCTTAAAAATATACAGGCTGACAAAGAAATCACTACCGAACCCATATTGCTTTTAAATTTTAGGATGATATATTGGGTCTTAAAATTCCGATAGTGGCGTAAATATTGATATTTTAAATAGAATATCCCATATATTTTTTAGGATTCGAATTTTACATGGAATTCTTTATATAAAAACTGTAATATATCTTATCCCTGTTCAACCATCACGCATTATGAAGTTATATGAAAGAACAAATGGATATGGAGCAAATTTAATATGTTTAATTTAACTCTTTTTTGAGGCTTCATTATTCAAGGTTATATTAATACTACTTCCAGCGCTGCGAAAAATTACTTTCCTAATGTTACTTTAAAATTTTTAATGGCAAGCCATGTATCAAACATTAGATTTACATTAGGCATATCTTCCTGGACATTTTTATTAATGGATAATTTTTATCTAATTAATTTTCAGATTTTAACCATTCTGTTTTTTCACATAACAGCATAATGTATGGTCGTTATATATATATATATATATATATATATATATATATATATATATATATATATATATATATATATATATATATATATATATATACATGGGTGTATAAAGTATGATGCTCACGATAATGGGCGATAGTGGAGCTTAAAACAAGTCAAAAAGGCAAAAAACACATAAAGCAAAAGTTAATTATTTTTGAAGTATGGCTTTTTAAAGTTTCAAAAATGTGGCAAGAGCTTCTTCATATGGAGTCGAACGTTTATTGTAAGGTTTTACTATTTACACTTTTAAAAAAAAAGATGTTTATTTACATTTTATTTGTAATTAAAAATAATAATAGTAATTACTTTATTAGGCTGAATATTCATTTTTCTACTACTGTATAAATAAGAAAACTTGTGGTCCTAGCAACGCGAATGATAACGAAAGAGAACCTTCGTGTTACCTGGTTGCTAAGCGTTGCTAGCTACGAAAGTAATATTTTCAGCGCCTGGACAAAAAGTAAGAGTAAAAAAAAAGAAAATATGCTTGTGGGAAATATTAGGATTTATTTATAAAAAGTAACTAATTTATGACAAAATATTCTAAAAAACTAGGTTAGGTATTAACATTAAAAGTAATTGTGCAATTTGAGCAATTAGCAAAAGAAATTGGAGGAATAATACTTGAATTAACAGTTTTTAAATTTGTTGTTGGGGTATCGTTATCACCTTTAACTACGTTAATATTCATATTTTTCACTGTTACTTCATTAGAGGAAATATTGGAAATTTCCACCTTATTACTATAGGATTCGGCAATATATCCCTCCGCAACAGAAGAAGACTTCCAACCTCCATGCCTTTTTAAGTCCAAAATATCGACATCCGAAGCATTGGCAAGGAACGTAGTTGACGTTCTTCTAAAAGAATGGCCAGTGTATTTACTGATGTCTTCAAGCTTCAAAAACTTCGCAATTTCTTTAGGTACATTTGAAATAGTGTGCTTTCCAATTACTTGATTAACACATTTACCTCTTTCATAACGATACAATAAACGCTCATCTAGAGCATTCCTTGGTCTCAGCTTAATATATTCCTGTAGAAATCTGACATAAGGAACTGAGCCTTCATCGTTGGTTACTACAAAGTTTCTTTTAACTTTATTTTTAGACTCCACTATTTTTACTATAGCCACGTCATTTCTTATTTCTACATCACTTAGCTTCATTCTGTATATTTCGTCTGTCCGGCATGCCCCAGCCACTCCCATAATGGCTATTACTTTCATTGCTAAGTAACTTTGATCAGGCGCGTTAAGTAAAACTTTATGATTTCTTCTTTTTTAAAAATTTTTTGACTTTTTTGCCTCATAACCATCGTTTTTCCTTTTAATAAAAGCAACTAGTTTCTTGAACTCCGAAATATCTTGATTTTTGTTTACGGAAATTGTTAACTTGAGCATGGAATATACAGACCAGAGGGTTGGTGGTGATAAAGACTCGGATTTTTCTTGAAAATACGCCAACATCACATTCTCGTCAATCCGCCCCACATTTTTTGTAGCAAGCCATTCAGAAAACGATTTATATGTTTGATGGTACCTCTCTTTAGATTTGTCTGGCAGAAGTGAGGCACACGCAAGGTCAGCTGCCTTTTGGATGCCATTTTCATATTCATTTAACATTTTAAAATGGGAATGGATTTATACTAAATTAACAATAATTCAAAATCTGACAAGTGCTGATGACAGACAATGTCAACAATAATGTGTTGCTATGGATTAATTTTTAACAGGTAAAATTTCAAAATCTCTGATATTTCTATTAAAACATGATGTTAATGATTATTAAATTATGCGATACATGGAACAGTAGCAGAAAAATATAATACATTACACGATGCGAAAGGCCTTTCAAGTGTTCGGAGGTTTTAAATAGCCTCGGCTTCGCCTCGGCCATTTAAAAACCACCTCACACCAAAAAGTAAACTTTCGCATCTTGTAATGTAAATAACTATTTAAAAAAACAAATTAATGTGTTTTAAAACAGCACTTTCTTTATTTTGCTTAAAGAATAAAAAGTTTCTAATATTAAAAAAAGTAAAACAGCTACACCTTAGTTCAAATAGTTGCTTAAAATGTCGTAACCCAGTTTTTGCGTACTTTTAACACACTCCTTCTGCCTAATTAATTCAGCCTCACTAAAAACTGCATTGCAAACAATAAAAAACAGACAAAAATACCGCGACCAATACACACAATAAACCACGGCAATAAACGACTGACTTTACGGACTTCACGCTACAGATAGCGCTGTTCCAATTGTTTTTAAAAATTTTAACTGGGAGCAATATAATATATTTTTTTTATTTGTAGCCTAAAACATATAAAACTTAGTTAATTTTATTAGCAAATGAATCTACCGATAAGCGATTGAGGCAAATGCCAATTTTTAAGCTTTTCAGTAATAATTGCTACCAAAATTTGTAACTTAGATGTCTCTAAGACAAAAATCTGTCAATTTTTGATACATTTGCCATATGAACTTTTTGATTTATTTTGAGCTCCACTATCGCCCATTAAAATCGTGAGCATCATACTTTTTACACGCTCTCCCAGACGTATATATATATTTTGAGATTCTAGTTTCTTGACCTTTTTTTATAATAATATATATTTTTTTTCGTTGGATTTCTGTTTTAGGTGGGCTTTTAAACATGTTTTTATATTGATGACGTTTACTTTTCGATCTTTTCGTCTGTTAGGTTGAACGTTAGAAAACCCAGTGCAAATAAAAAAACACACAAAATTACTGCGTTAACATGCGGGTAACCACAACACATGAATGGTAAATGTTGAGAGGCGAGTATTAAATTTGATATTTTTTATCTTTTGGGGATTGAACAACCCAAAAACTTCTTTTTGGTTTGTCGTTGGTTATATTTGTCAAGGTTTTTAGCCTATTTTCCAAATACTGCGTTGTTTGACCGATGGAAAGGTTTGACCGATTATCGGTAAAAACAACGCAGTTTTTGGGGTTGGGCCCAAAAGCCACAAAATACGACAAAAAATGCAACAGCCTTAACGAATCACGAAAAGACAAAGGGACATAATTAATTATAATGAACAAAATACTTAAAATGGAACAAAACCAAAAAAAGATAGTTTATGGAAATGATCGAAACCCAAAAAAAACCAAATTTCATAAACGATAAAAAGATATTACCAATCTTAATAAAATATACATCGCCCTTCTAATAATCAGTTCATATTTTATTACCAATATAAGTAGTCCGTTCCTTGGTGTTTTTAAAAAAATGTAAATATACACATTTGTGTATATTATTTAACGCTCTAGGTAAGTTTTTTTATTTAAATGACACTAGTTATACAACTTTGTTTCAAACCTTACTTAGATTTGAAAAAGATCGAAAAATGATCGAAACGTCATCAATATAAAGTACTAAACATAATATTTACATTCTGACCGACCTAAAACCAAAAAAATCAAAACAAAAAAAAAATCTGTCTGTCTGAATATTGCAATATTTTCCCAAAAGCGCTCTTAATTTTTTGACGAAAATTTAGCTGGCAACACAATTTAAAAAAGGCGTCAGATAAATGTAATTTCACTTTCCAGATACAGAACCAAAAGTAGTATCAACTTAGGTTTTTTAAATGGAAACCCCTGTATATTTTTATTTTATTCGAATAGATCTTTTCAAGCCAATTTCAATGGTATACAGTTTTATGTATCTGTCAAACTGATCACGCTTTTGGGATTTCTAATTTTGATTTTTAAGTGATTAATGTTTTCCGGCCTATACAGGTATTTTTATCTGTTAATGTCAGTTGACTTAAATGACATTTTGTCAAATTTCTAATCACAACAGTAGTCATTTAATTAGGAGAACGATGGCTTTAACTGAAAAGAGAAAATTGAGATACTTATGATGATTGGATAGGGGATCGCAAGAGATCACAAGCAGAAGTGTGTGATTTAATCATATTTATCCGAATCGACCCGCAATTACCAATCGTTTGTAAGTAAATTGCTTAAGAAATTTAACGAAACGGGAAGTGTAAATCACAGACCCAAATCAGGCAACCGGGAAAAACACCCTACTGGTGGTGATACGGCAATAGATATTTTACTGCATGTTCAAGAGAATCCCACTCAAATTTGCTTCGCCAATAGGGCCCGGATCATAATGTTACTTACCAGTCGGGTCAAAAATTTATTTAAAAGTGAAAAATTCGTCCGTTTAAGATTCATTTGGTTCAGGAACTTACAGAGGATGATTTCGATAGACGTGCAGAGTTCTGCGAAATTATGATGGGAGGGGAATGCTGAGCATAATTTTTCTCAAAATATTCTCTTTTCTGATGAAGCTACCTTTATGCTTCGGGGATTAACAACATTAATGTAAAATTGGTCTGCAGTCTCCCCGATGGATGGCCGAAGACACACGCAAAGACCACAAAAAAGGGAAAGTCTGGGAGGGAATTCCAAAGGGCATAAATTTTCGGACCATTTTTTGTGGAAATTTACATCAGGGAAAAATTTTTTATTTGGAATTATTGCGTGAACATGTCATTCCACAGTTAGGGAAAACCTATATCCAAATAGAAGAGACATTTGGTTCCAACAAGATGGTGCTCCCCCACGGTTTGCAAGTGGGCAGTTCCTGAAACCCAGAATTTCCAAATCGGATAGGGAAGGCGCTATTGAATAACCTGCCAGGTCTCCGGATTTAAATCCTTTGGGCTTTTATTTGTGGGGGATTAAAAAATAAAGTTTATAAAGATAGGCCGGAAAACATTGGGTCACTTAAAAATAAAAATTAGAAAACAAATGCGGAGATTCGTTGGAATACTTTTTTATAACCCGTTACGAGAATTTAGGGACAGGCTTGGGTATTGTCTAGCCAATGGCGGAAAAATTTGAACATTTAAAAAGTAGTGTAATCTAATTGTTACTGCAAGACGTGTTCCCGTTTGTAAATTTCAGTTTGGAATTTGTTTGGTCGTTTATTAAAAAATTTTTCGTTTTAAAGAAATAAAACCTGTTAAAGTTGAAAAAAATCTACATAATTTACTTTGTTTTTATGTTCCTATTTAAAATTAGCTCTCAATTGCTTTGTAGAAATTATAGCTTATTCGAAAAATTTTTTAAAACGTATAATTGATCAGTTTGACAGATAAACAAATAAAAAGTATACCCCTTGAAATTGGCTTGAAAAGATCTATTCGAATACATAAAAATATACAGGGGTTTCCATTTAAAAAAACTAAGTTGATACTACTTTTTGGCTTTCCCCATACTTTGGAAAGTGAAATTACATTTATCTGACGCTTTTTTTTAAAAAATTTTGTTGCCAGCTAAATTTCGTCGAAAAATTAAGAGCGGCTTGGAAGATATTAGCAAATTCCAGACTTGAAACCCTGTATATATATATATATATATATATATATATATATATATATATATATATATATATATATATATATATAATATATATATATATATATATATATATATATATATATATATATATATATATATATATATATATATATATATATATATATATTATATATGATATAAACTTTAAATTTATCACTGAAAACTGTAAATTAAATACATAATAGATATTTATTAAAGTTAACGAAACTGCAAAACTCTGATCATCAACTGCTATCTTAAATCATTTTTTTGTTGACATAAATTAATTTATATAAAATACTAATAATTAATACTAAGCGGAAGTACGGTGAACAATATAACAATAAAGTTATTAAAAAAACTTTTTTTTAACCATTATTGGGTAATTTCAGTTAAAATTTAGGTATCTGTTTGTATGAGTGATTGTGTGTGATCTTTTTAAGTAGAACATTAATATTAAAAACTTGTAACATATTAAATATTGAACATATTAAAAATAATAGGTATAATAGTCCAACGCAGCGTCGCGTCGTGTCAAAACAATTATCAGTTAATCCGTGGCCAACTACTGATAACTTTTAGCTAGGATTTTCGTTAATTTATTCTTGATGAATAAAATGATAATTTTTAAGATTATCTTAGAAGAAAATGGAACATACAAAAATCAAATATAAATCCTTTAATATTTCATGCTAAAAGTATTAGAAGCAAAAAATTTGGAGCATGATATACCAGATACACGCCCAGTATGTAACTCCCCTGAAAAAAATGTGTTATTTGGGATATCAGCTTCATGCAAAATTAACAAATAAACATTTTTACCAAATTAAGCTGACCTATCTTTAATTGTTCCAGACATATTGCGCACGTTTGTTACCAGCTTTTTCTATATTAAGGGCTTCGGGCTGACTAACGCCCTCAGCACCATTTTTTTCCTACAATCAATAGGTTTCGAGTTATATTAAAACACCGATTTTTTAGGATTTTTTTTAAGGTAAAAAAATGCAATTTGAACCCTCTGAGCTGAGGCAGCAGTGCGGCTTTGAATTGACTATTGTTTTCAGTAATATAAAAAAAAAGTTTTATGCGGTTCTCTTATAGGCTTGGTTTTTTGCGGTGGCCTCCCGGACTATTATCTGTAATGTAGGTATTATGAGTGCCATAGGCATATTCCAACGTTATTTTAGCTGTTGCAGCCTAAACGAAATTTATTGCCTTCTGAGTGAA
This sequence comes from Listronotus oregonensis, assembly GCA_019359885.1. Classification (NCBI taxonomy): domain Eukaryota; kingdom Metazoa; phylum Arthropoda; class Insecta; order Coleoptera; family Curculionidae; genus Listronotus; species Listronotus oregonensis. Next base: position 2,353 of record JAHBCN010010925.1, on the reverse strand, counting down.
GGTGCGCTAACCCAAAAGTAATTTAATTTCCCTCCGAACTGGCTTCAAAGGGCTGTTAATTTATACTTCGTCTTTTCTGCTACTAAATAAAGATAAAAACTGAGCCGGAGTGTTTTTTATAGAAATGGCCTTTCCCTGGGTGTAAGAAATTAACCCTTTTGTTCATTAAAAACCGTGTTTATACTTAGAAAAGGGTAAGAAGTTGACATTTACCAAAATTAAATTAGTTTTCTCGTTATACAGGGTGTCAATTTAAAAAAGTAACACTCTTAATACATCAGCCCCCATGGAAAAACAGAAAAAATACAAAACAAGTAAACTTTGTTTTTTTATTTGGATATTTTATACGCTTGTTTTCAATTAAATTATATCAACACTCTAGGGGCCGAGTGATGATCGCGTTGTTAAATTTACCAATGGACTTAGCAATTGTTAAAAGTTAACAACGGTTTAGAATGTTTAACAAAACTTCATTATCAGTGTTATTCAATGATTTTACTAGGTAACCTGTCAAAATCTGACATTTTGTTAAACATTCTAAGCCTTTGTTAACTTTTAACAATTGCTAAGTTAACAACGGTTTAGAATGTTTAACAAAATGTCAGATTTTGACAGGTGTCTACTAAAATCCTTGAATAACATTGACAATGACGTTTTGTTAAACATTCTAAACCGTTGTTAACTTTTAACAATTGCTAAGTCCATTGCTAAATTTAACAACGCGATCATCACTCGGCCGTAGGAGTGCTGAAAGCAACCCCTTAAATTCGAAATAAAAAGGGGGGTTAAGTTATACCTTGTTTAAAAGGAAATTTATTTGCCTTTTCACAAATACCATACACTTCACCTTTTTTTAGTACCTACTTTCGGAAATAACAAGCAAAAAATGTTAATTGGTTAAAAAATCAAGAGTTGCAATAAAACATAATAATTGTAAAAAAATATTTTATTTAATATTAGAGTCTAAAAAATAGTACAGCTTTTTTCCAAATTTTTCTCCAGAGATGTAAAAAAATATTAGAGAAATACGTGTGAAAAACAAAAATCCCACACCTACTTAGGAACAATTATTTTACAACTTTATTAAGTTTTTTGTTGAATTCTTCTGTTATCTTTTCAGAGACCATTTTTTAAACCATTTGCTTAGAATTAGTGACTAAGTTTAGGGAAATCGGCTCTGTTGCAAACATAAAAAGAAACAATATATGTGTTTAAATAAAGCAGAGAAGTAGTAGGTTTATGCACCATCGTTGCAAATCCAACCACCTTACTGGGTACACAGTGGCAAGTAGGAATGTCTTATGAAACAGTGAGAAAGACCCTACATAAATTTCACCCGTATAAAATGAAAATTTTTCAAGCGCTTTTTGATGATAAATTAAATTTTGTGAAATAATGACAAATTTAATAAACGCTAACCCAAATTTCTTGCAAAATATTTGCTTTTCTGACGAGTGTACCTTTTACCTAATGGACATGTTATCAAAAAAACAGCTTTTATTAAAGCGATGAAATCCCAAATCTTTTTAGAAAAGCACATACACAATATCCAGAGAAGGTGCACGTTTGGCCAGGTATTCTTGGAAATTCTATTGATGGACCTATATTCATTCAAGAAAATCTAAATAGTGAGCTCTAATTTAATATGCTTGAAGAAGTAATAGATCCATTAGTAACAGCATGTTTGGAAAATCAACTTGGTGCGATTGGCAATATGATTTTGCAAGAAGATCTTATTCACGTCCAACAAGATTGGGATTCACCTCACTAGTTTCTTTCAGTTAGGCAGTCGCTCATTGAAAATTTCCTCATAGATGGATAAGTCAAAAAGGGCCAAGTAAATGGCCACCACGATCACCAGACTTAAAACCTTTCGATTTTTTTCTCTTGAGACATCTTAAGTCAGTTATTTATAAAACCGAGCCTGAGAGCAACATTTAAAGGCAAGAATAAGCACAGCATGTCGAGAGACTCAAGTAGAAATTTTTTAAAACGTTAGAGAAAAATTTAAGAACAGGCTGTATTATTGCCTACAAAATAATGAACAATATTTGAAAAACCTATTAAACTAAAGTATTTTTGTATATTTTATATGTTTTATTGCAACTCTGCATATCTTAACTAATCGACAAGTTTTGCCTGTTATTTCCGAAAGTACTAAAAAAAAGTCAAGTGTATGGTACTTTTGAAAAGGCAATTTAATGCCCTTTAAAACAAGGTATCACTTAACCCTTCTTTCCATTTAAGCTTTTGGGGATTGGTTTCACCACCTCTAGAGGTTTTAAAATAAGCGTATAAAATGTATCCCTAAAAAAAGTTTACGTGTTTTGTTTTTTTTTGATTTTTAAGAGGG
>JAHBCN010010924.1:15000-30212 GCA_019359885.1 Listronotus oregonensis | reverse complement strand
CCAGGACCAAAATGAAAAGCTGTTGTAATAATAATAATACATTAACAAAACTTTATTAACAAGAATTATTTAATAATATTGAATTTGACTTCATATAAACAATAATATTCATATTTGCAAAATTTAATTTCGATTCAAAATTAAATATTATTACAACATCTTAACCAAGAAAGAACTGCATAAAACAATATTTTTTTATAATAAAAATTTGTTCAGTGATTTGATATATGTAGGAACATCTAACAGTGCTATTTTGATTAAAATTCTTGTATTGTTAATGTTGATTTCAATTTTAAGTAGAATTTAAAATAAATTATAAAACGAATCAACAGTCTTTTATTCATATAAGTTAGCAGGCTCTACAAACAGTAAATCTGAACTCACCTGAGGAAAGAATCTCCATAGTCAGGGTAATCAGGGCAAATAGGCATCACCATTGATAAAAAAGAAAATTACATAGTTTATTTTTTTTATTATTGTTGCCCCACAAACAAATAAATTAAGTGCAATAGAAATTTACATAATTACCTTTTCAATCAATATAATAAATCAAACAACATTTACATTATATTTTAATTCAATCAACAAACATCATAATCATAATAATAATAAATAATAATAATAATAAAAAAATTCTATTGTAATATATATATATATATATATATATATATATATATATATATATATATATATATATATATATATATATATATATATATATACTGCAGGCGTATTGAATAATCCGGCTTTTTGCAAAAAGACTAGGCGTTTTGCAAAATGACTAACTAGAGCTAGGCGGATTGAACAACAATGTCATTTTTGTTACAAACGACTAGTCAGATTTCACAAAACGTTAAACCTACGTTTACGCGGTTTTTCTAACCTAAAATGTATGACTCGCGTCTAGAGATACCGCGGCTCACGAGCTTCTTAACAGTGTTATAACCTTAAAAATTAAATTTTAATTTGTAAAGTAATAATTTGGGGTCTTATTTAATACGTCCCCGCATTTTTACGTCTGAAATGACCGACTAGAACTTAGGGCTTTGGAATTTGTCATAGAAGTTATTAACAAAGTTTTTATAATTTTTGATATGGTAGAAGTTATAATATTTTTAAAAAGTGTAATTATATATTCCCCAGGTTTTTTCTAATACGTTGTTAAAATTTTGTTTATAACTTCTACAAATAATTTAGACAAATTCAAAAGCCCTAAGTTCTAGTCGGTCATGGTTAGTTCTGGTTAGCAAAGGGGCTTTTTATTTTCCTTAATTATATTTCAGACGTAAAAATGCGGAACGTATTAAAAAAGACCCCAAATTATTACATTAAAATGTAATTTTTAATTACTTTTTCAATACAAGAATGGGCGGGGAAGGGAAAATGTATGCATTATTTGTTTAAATACGAGATTAACCAAGACACTTGTTTCTATTTTTTTACCTTTTTAAAGTAAAAAAGAATGGATAAAATCACCGATGACCCCACTTTTGAGGACAATATCAATATCAGTAAAAAATAATACCGCTGATAAGTTGTTTATTCTAACGTAAATCTTGAGAAAGACCAATTATTCAAAATTACTAAATGTTTTGTTATTCTCAAAAAGAATTTAATTACTGTTTAATCCGCCTATCTTTGGTTAGTCATTTTTCAAAACGCCTGTAAATAGCCAGGCTCGTTGCAGAAATGCATTGAATATTTCAAAACGTCGGCATTTTGCAAAACACCTAGTCTTTTTGCAAAAAGCCGGATTATTCAATACGCCTGGACAATAATAATAATAATAATAAATATATATATATATATATATATATATATATATATATATATATATATATATATATATATATATATATATATATATATATATATATATATATATATATATATATATATATATATATATATATATATATATATATATATATATATATATATTATATATCTGTGGCTTAAGTTCTAAAAGGGAGAATGTATTTTTTTTAAATTTTGTGTTATTTATACCATTTTACCATTAGGGATCAGCCTTCGTGGACAAGTAAAAAAAAATCAAGAGAAACATTTTGGTAAAGAAAATTTTTATTTTTTGGGAACACCTCCCACCAAGAAAAATCTAAGTGACAAAAACAAGTCCTCTATATATACCTCCGCATTGAATATACCTTTGCCCACTACTTCTGTCCTTTTGGGTATATTTTTCATCAAATCGTGTTCCTTGAGGCCTGTATACCTTAAGTATCCTATTGTAGCACGACTGAAACACTTTTTTATCGGTGAATATTATATTTTTTCAAAAAAATCGGAAGGTTTGGAGTAAAATTGTAGAGCAAATCTAATGCGTTGTTCTTTATTTGCATTTGTTGAAAACGGTTTTCAGTTTTAAGGCTGCCGGGTGGCAGCGCAATTCGAATATTTGCCCTATTCTTCGCCGTGCCGTTCTAACCGATGATGGAATATTGCTTTCCGTTTTTGCTGCAACTACAGATTTAAATGTTTGGTTTCTTAAATCATTAACTAAATTATTGTCCTGTTCATGATTCGATAGTTTGGGGCGACCACCGACCACTTCCAGCTCTTCTCTCAAAGGAGTGTGTTTCCTGCCATTTTTTTTTAACAAAATGAATAGTACTCTTTGGGATGTTAAGCTCTTCTGACACATCCCTTTCTGGCCAACCCCTCTGCTCAATATAATAAATAATTAATACTTTTTGATCCAAAGTTAAGTTTGGCATTTTAAAAAATATTTTTAGATACTGACAACGGACACCTGTTTCTTTATTAGGTTTTTCAACAGGTATTTATATTCAGTAGAATGTGGCATAAGCCTATTTTACGAAAGGAAAAAGAATTGCCCAAGATTTAATGGCCGTTACACTGTACTAACTAGAAGGACATTCTGTATTAAACTAACTAGCAAAATTATCAGCCAGTGTTCGGTACAAATTGGCAATGTCATTAACATTATCGGTGCTCTCTTCTAGAGGATCGCAAAGATTAAACAGCTCTGTTATTGACCTTTGACCCTTTTTGTTTTGCACAAGTTAGTCAATTTGGGAGGATCCCGCCCTTACAGCCGAATAACACTCATCGCTGACCGTACGTAGATCGTCGCTGACAACTTTAAAGTATTCTAAAAAAAAGTAAATAAATATTTGTTTAATCACACCACTATTCTATATTTCTTATTTACCTTGAAAATCTGATATAGCAAGTAAAGGTCCACTGCTACTAACAACCCCATGAATGAGGTCAGGGTACTTCATTCTTGTCCAAGCAGCCAATGAACCTGCATAAGAACCACCAAATAGAATCCATTTTACCTAAAGCCACTCAAACAAAAAAAATATATATACCTACATAAAAGGCTTTTTAGTAAGTGTAATAGTCTTTAAATTTCTTAAGTAGTTTATTTACATGTTTTTAAATTTTATTAAGTGGTTTTTAATTGTATATGCGCATATATTAAATATATTTTGACGTATGTAAGCTGTTATGTATTGACTTGAAATTAATTAATGCTATCTTATCTAAAGTACTGTTTTTGCTTACATTACACACACATATATTATATATATATTATATATATATATATATATATATATATATATATATATATATATATATATATATATATATATATATATATATATACAGTATGTCCGCAAAAACGGTGTTGAATAGGAAAAACTTCTTTATTTTTAATTTTATCGAAAAAAGCTACTCTTGATAAAAAATTTTGGTACTTCTTAGAGTAAGATTGGGATAAAAACATTTAACATATTTTATACGCGGTGTTTAGAAAATTGAAAAAACCTTAAATGGTACAAATGTGCAGTGCATTTATTTGAAATGATATGGAAATAAGTTACTAGAAAAAGTTGTTTAAAAGTAAAAGGTTGTCTCTAATACCAACTTTCGAAAAAATTGGCCTGCTTTTATTTATTTGTAATTAAATTTATTTTAGTATCAATTTTTATTTTTAGTATTAATTTTATCAAATTTATTGCTGTAAAGTAAGCATTTTAAGCTGAAAATACTACGGTTAATGAATTATAAAAGCGAAGTGTCAATAAAGCTTGTCACTATTAACGCCTACTAGTACAATAATGAGTTGTTAATTTGGATTTAGTTAATTAATATTAAAATAATTTTAATCACAAATTAATAAAAGTGGGCCGATTTTTTCGAAAATTTGTATTGGTGACTACTTTGTACTTTTGAACAACTTTTCCCTTTTAAGTTATTTCCATATTTTCTCAAATAAATGCACTTTACTCTTGAACCATTTAAAGTTTTTTCAATTTTCTGAACACAGCGTATAAAATATGTTAAATGTTTCTATCCCAATCTTACTCTAAGTAGCAAATTTTTTTATCAAGAGTAGCCTTTTTCGTTAAAATTAAAAGTAAAGAAGTTTTTCCTATTCGACACCTTTGCGTAGACATACTGTAATATATATATATATATATAATATATATATATATATATATATATATATATATATATAATATATATATATATAGTATATATATATATATATATATATATATATATTATATATATATATATATATATATATATATATATATATATATATATATATATATATATATATATATATATATATATATATATATATATAAATATCAAAAAGGTAGAAATTCTTTGGGCATAGAGGCTCCTTAATAAATGAAAGAAAAATAAAATATCCTGGTAGGTATGATTACTACGGTTGGTTGTTTTAAAATTACGAGGCCTCCAAATATATGGATAACCCCGGGTCCAGCCAATCCGACTAGCCAATCCGACTACACGTGTTTCACCCTTGTTGGGGATGGTCACACCGAATGTAGGCCGTACCCTTTTGAACATCTGTAACATAATACAGCTGATCGTTAGAAAATGAAAATTGTATTATGCTACAGATGTTCATAAGGGTAACTGGTTTACTCTTCAGGGTGTCTACGGCCTACATTCGGTGTGACCATCCCCAACAAGGGTGAAACACGTGTAGTCGGATTGGCTGGACCCGGGGTTATCCATATATTTGGTCATTTCTATAAATATTTTTATTAAACGTAGAAAAAAATTAAGATAAAAATACTGAAAAATGTGTTGTACGATTCAAATAAAACCAGGGGGATCAGTAAAAAAAACAAACCTGTACTTATTCTTCTTCTGGGGCTAAGCGCTGTGAGGCGAAGATTCCTAAAACTGATGCTTTTTTCCGTTTTCGTTTTTTGCACCAGGAGTGTTTCCGTGGCGGAGGACAGATGCGAGCGAAGCGGAAAGCAACAGTAATGACAGAAAGCGATTATGCGCAATACCAGTAGCAGTCCTTGATCGAATTACCGTTAATTATGCCTGGCATCAATAAGAATTACGTTTAAAAAGTTTAAGTTTGTAAAAAGTTCGCAGATTCTTGGATTTATTAGTTAATTTCCAAATGGATACATTAGTGCAATTATATTTAAATCATACGTCAACCGTTTCGTTTTTGCGAGGATGGGCGGGTTAAACACGGTTAGAATGGTGGGGGGAACGAACTGCTATCAACCAGTAGTTAAAAACGGTATGTCGCGAAAAAATCCTTAGTCGATACATGTTTCATAAAGTGTCTGTTTTAGGTAGAAATTTCACATAGTTGTTTCGATAGGATTGGTGACGTAAGTAATCGACTGATTCCTTGACCTACCTGGGTACACCAGGTACTGCTCATACAGGTCCAGCAACTTATATTTTCATGATTGCCAATTGTTAAACCTCAAAAAAAAGACTGTTTTTTTGCAATTATTTTTTAATACGTATAATTAAGACGCTATTAAAATTTAGCGTAAATCAAACCTTTCTTTTATTTTTAGAAATACAAGTTGAGGGTGATTTGGTTCAAAATAAACCCTGTCCAAAATGATTGCTTTTAATATTTATTACCACGCTTTTAATATCTTGTCCTGTGTGTATGTATGTATGTGTGTACGTATGTATGTATGTATGTAATGGAATTTTTCAACGTAATTTTCATCTATCTCAAGTCTAATTAGCTTAAAAATTTGTACAGGGGTAAAGACCCGATGACAATACAATTATTATAACCATATACACTTTTAGTGATTTATCACGTCTAAAATATAACTGAGGAAAACAAAAAGCCACTTTATCTAACCAGAACTAACCATGACCAGAACTAAGGGCTTTGTCTAAATTATTCCTACGTAGAAGTTATTAACAAAATTTTATTAATTTTCAATATGGCATTTATTTGGTTGGTTATTTGGGTCCTTACAATGGTCCGTGTACGAAACGAGAAGCATAAAATTGATTTATTAATTCAGTGCACATAACAAGAATATTTCAGGTAAATTTCTGAAGTGTACGAAACGCAAGTGTACGAAACTAGAAAACACCATTAGCTTAAATGGCGTTGAAGGCGAGCGACAACGATTGCCGACCGATTTGACACGAAAAAGAACAGTATCTGAAATCAAATACATCAGTATCGGCCGATATCCGATACTGACTATCAGTATCGGCGAAGCCCTAGTTATTATATGCCCTTGGTTGCTACAATAAAAAAATGCTAGTGTGAAAGCAAATTATTTTTATTTTCATAAAAATACATTATTTTTTTTCTAATAAACTTTACTTTGCCTAAACATTTAACCAACTCTGAATATGTTGTCCGATTTCTTCTCTCGCAGCTTTAAGTTGGGGTGGATCCACTTTAGATGATGGATTCATATCTGCACAATGAGAAGTCCCTAAAAAACATTTTTTTAAATAAAGTTTAGATTTGTATGATAACCCATGATAACCTACGGCTTAGTTGCCTGTAGGGCAAGGGTCACGCAGACCGTAGCAATCAGACAACTTCAAAGTGTGCAAAGGCTAGCATGCGTATGCATCACGGGAGAACAACCCCAACCACAGCCCTGGAAGTGCTGCTAAACCTGCCGCCACTCCACATTTACATACAGGGAGAAGTAAAGGCGGTACTCTATAGACTCAAACGAGGTCAAAGTCCAATTATAGAACATCAAAGTACCTCAAGATGGGAAATAGAGGGGGACCAAGAGGTCAGCTCATTGTTTGAGATGCCCTCGAATAGATCAACCCCTCGTTTTATCTTCAACAGACACTTTCGGATTGTCATACCAGATAGGGAGGACTGGAAAGAAGGCCCTCCAATCAAAGCCGATCATATCTGGTATACAGATGTCCCCAAGACCAACAAGGGAGTAGGAGCTGGCATTTATGGAGACAAGCCTAGAGAAAAGATAACCTTAAGGCTTGGTCAGCACGCCACGGTTTTCCAAGCGGAAATCGCAGCAATAATGCATTGTGCCGTGCTGATTAAAGACAAATGGAGTAAAGGAAAACACATCGCTATTTACTCAGACAGCCAAGCGGCCCTGAAAGCCATCAGTTCTCCAAAAGTTAATTCCAAACTAGTGGGGGACTGTATACAGGCCCTGGAAAAAGTCGGCTTGGCAAAACAAACTTACGGTAGCCTGCATGGGTACCAGGCCACGAGGGTCACCCAGGTAACGAAGAGGCCGATGACCTAGCCAAAAGAGGATTAGCCATGGAAATGATAGGCCCTGAGCCATTCTGTGGAATCTCGGCAGGCCTCTTTAAAGCATCTATTAAGAGCTGGGTAGACAGAGAGTTTCAAAGCTGGTGGGTACAAACACCAGGACAACGACAGGCAAAGCAGTTCAAGTTTACCTCGGACCTACTGAGCCACAGCCGTAAGGTCGTAAGGATAACGGTAGGTCAACTAATAGGACATTGCAAACTCAACAAGCACCTGGAAAAAAATAGGCCTGGTGGAGGATAGCCTGTGTAGGTTCTGCCAGGAGGCTGAAGAAACAGCCGTACATGTGTGGTGCCACTGCGAAGCACTATGTGGGCTTAGGTTTACTAGGTTTGATGAGGAAAAGCCAAAACCGGCAAGATATATGGAGGGTATGTCAAGACCCTGGAGTCTAGTTAAGAAGACGGGCCTGGACAAGGTTCTCTAAAGAACGAAAGGAGAAACCACAATAAATCTGGTAAGGTTGCAGTGGTTGAGGTCATTTTTGCCATCTCCGCTCAAATAATCTAATCTAGATTTGTAAGATAAGTTCCAAGTATACCTGTGATATAAATAGCGGGAGCATTTTGGTTTCGAGTTGTCGTTATTCCCAACGCATGCCACGGGTCCACAGAACCATGTACAAATACGATATTGCTTACTTCTAGGTCTAAGCCTCTGTAAATAGAATTTGTTCTATTAACTGCGGCGTCCAAGTAAGGTTCGTTAAATTTGGGGCCAAAAATATCAATGCACTGTTGAACGAAAAAGTCGAGTAGAAATTTGTCACCAAAAATCTGCGGTTTACTGCTGGAAGTCTGGTAAAAACCGAATTCGTTGCACGGTTGTTATGTCCATTGGCGTGCTACAACCAAAAAGAAATAATATAAATCCATATTTAAATAGCAAAGGAGAACATTTTCAAGTTTTCGGTTTAGGTCATTTTATCATATTAATAATAAGTTCAAGTATCTTTATTTATATCTACAATGAATGAGTAAAAAAACAAAATGTCAAGTAGCAGAAAAAAACCTTCAAACTTGAAATGTTAATTAAATTTTTGTTTTTAAAAGGGTTTTTTTATATTAAAAGTTCTTAATGTGCTTAAATCACCAAATTAAAAAATACTAGTTTATAAGCTTATTAGTTTTAATATTAAAGACAAAAAAATATTGTAGTCCAAAAGCCCATTATTTATTTTCCTAAAATAAAAGATCAAAACTCATCAAAAATGACAAAAATTCCATTTTACCAATTTATTATATTATATGTAAATAAAAATACTTGATCTTATTATAAAAATATAAAATGGATTAAATTGAACTTTAAATTTTCAGAGTAAAAGGGGCGAAAAAGGATCTTTACCCACCTCCTTTTAGTAAAAAGAAATTTTAATTTTTATCAGCATATGTGAAAACCAAGCAGTAGTACTTTGGCTGGACCCCTTGGCTTGCCACCAGGGGTTTGGATTTTTGCAACGGTATCCGAAGTCTTTTGGGTTGGTTGATCACAAATAAAGTTTGTAATCAGCGCTCAGACGTAGTTTTAGAGGAAAAAGTGGTCCAATTTTTTTATTCGCAGTTTTTGATCATTTTAGGAGTTTTTTGTAATTTTTCCTTACGAATCTTATTTTATGAAAATATACTATTCAAACAAAAGTTGTGGAGATTTTAATTACGAACATTTTTCATTTTTTTCTGGGATTTTTCTGTACGTCGAGTAATCGACTGGGAGATGTTCATGCGTCATTTTCTCACCCCTTTGCCATTTTTATCGATTATATCCGTCACGATGATTTTTTTTTGAATAAGAAAATGAAAATAAAAATTATCCAGAATCTTTAGCCAGCTTCTTGTTTTTCATTTGAAGTATGGGGAGAGGGTAATGGACGCACGTCGTTTTGTATAGTACTAGAACACATTTTATTGTGTTTTTTGCATATTAATTATTTTCCCAAAAGTTCCTAACACGGCGTTAATGACGCCAGATAACCCGCCTGCCCAATATTACCCCACTCTTCCCTACATCATATAATCGACGAAAATTTTCCCTAATTACAATCTCTACAACTTTTGTTTGAACTTTTTTCCATAAAATAACGATTGGAAGGAAAAATTACCAAAAACTCAAAAACAAAGTCCAAAAACGGCGAAAAAAAAAAAATTGGGCCACTTTTGGCCTCTATACCTATTTTTTTTTCGTAATCAGCGCTCCAAAAGAATGCGGATGCCTTTGCAAAAATGCACCTCTAGTGGGATGCCTATGGGGGTCCAGTTAAAGGACTAAAGGCCGATTTTCAATTTTTTTTTAATTATTGGCCTCATGGGGAACACTTTGGTAAAGAAAATGTTCAATTTTTGGAAACACCTCCCAAGGAATATCTAAGTTTCAAAAACGGGTAATTGTTTCATTTCACTGTTTCGGCTATTTCAAAATATTTTTAAAAATTTCTTTTACAGGCTACTTATATGGATAAAATATAATAATAATCCGGTGGGGGAGCTTCAAAAATATGTTCCAAAAATTTTTATTTTAAAATATACAGTATGTCCACGGAAAAGGGTTGGAGAAAAAAACTTTTTTTTTTTTGATTTTATCGAAAAAAGTTACCTTGATAAAAAATTTTGCTACTTCTTAGAGTAAGATTGGGATAGAAACATTTAAATATTTTATACGGGTGTTCAGAAAATTGAAAAACTTAAAATGGCCAGAGTAAAGTATTTATTTGAGAAGATATGGAAATATGTTACTAGGAAAAGTGGTTCAAAATTAAAAGGTAGCCTAAACAATTTTCAAAAAACGGCCTACTTTTTATTTATTTGTGATTAAATTTATTTTGATATCAATTTAAATTTTTTTTAAAAACCTTTTGTGGACAACCGACGTCCATAGAAAAAGTATTGAATAGTTAAAAACTTCTTTATTTTTAATTTTATCAAAAAACCAAAAAATTGCTTTTCTTAATAAGATTGGGATAAAAACATTTAACAAATTTTATACGCGGTATTTAAAAAATTGAAAAAAAAATTTTAAAGGCAAGAGTCATCAATTTAAGATTTGGAAAAAGTTCTGGAAAAGTTTTCAAAAGCAAAGTTTCTTATATCAATTTTCAAAAAAAACGGCCCAATTTTTTTTAATTTTGATAAAAAATTTTAAATTAATTAATAATTCCAAATTAACAACTCAATTATTTAATAGGCGAATAGTGACAAGCTTTATTGACACTTCGCTTTTATAACTTAGCCGCAGTAACGTCAGCTTTATGTGCATATTTAACAGCAAAAATTGATAAAATTGTTATTAAAAATTTAAAGATTTTAAAAAAAAATTTAACCAAATAAATTGTGGCCGATTTTTTCGAAAATTGGTATTAGAGACTACCTTTTAATTTTAAAAACTTTTCCCAATAACTTATTTCCATACCTTCCCCAAATAAATGCACTTACTCTTGTACCATTTTAAGTTTTTTCGATTTTTTGAACACCGCGTATAAAATATTTTAAATGTTTCCTTTTTCCCAATCTTACTCTTAGTAGCAAAATATTTTATTAAGAGTAGCTTTTTTCGATAAAATCAAAAAATAAAAAAACCTTTAACACCTTTTCCGGGGGACATACTGTATACTAAGTGAACAGGGGTGCTGGGCGGGTTAAAAAAGCAATAATCCAACAGGAGATAATAAGTATTTTTAGTCACCTAAGGAATTTTTCTTCATGAAAAAATAAAAAACTGCAAAATTTTCACAATAATTCATTGTTTATTATCGTAGGTCATAACAGGCGCCATTATAATAATATAATATGAAATAAATTGGGATGTTGCCAAACTTTGCATCATTCACGAAGAAATATTAATCTATGTCTATAAAGTGTAAAGTTAAAAAATACGACTGTTCAAGAAGGAGGAAAACAATAAAATTACATAGACTCGCGTAGAGAAACCCTGCTGGCGAGCTTCTTGACGGTGTTGACACATAAAACATTCTTTATTTTGCAGGGACTCGGCGCATAATTTGAAAAGTAGGCTTTTTCTAAATAATGCATTTAATGTTAAAGAAGCAAATCATGAGTCTTTTCTAATACGTCTTCGCATTTTTACGTCTGAAAAATTATTAGGAAAAATAAAAGGCCGCTTTACTTACCAGAACTAACCATGACCGACTAGAACTTAGGGCTTTTGAATTTGTCTAAATTATTTGTAAAAATTCTAAACAAAATTTTAACAACGTATGGGGAAAAACCCGGGGAACATATAATTACACTTTTAAAAAATATATAACTTCTACCATATCAAAAATTATAAAAAATTTGTTAATAACTTCTATGTAGGGATAATTTAGACAAATTAAAAAGCTCTTAGTTCTAGTCGATCATGGTTAGTTCTGGTTAGCAAAGCGGCTTTTTATTTTCCAAAATTACATTTATACATTTGGTAATAAAAAGATATTGAAATATGTTTTTGAAGCTCCCCCACCGGATTAATCTTATATTGTACCCATATAAGTAGTGTTAAAGAAATTTTCAAAAATCTTTTAAAATACCCGGAACAGCTATATGAAATAATTACCCAAAAATGAATCCTCTATTTGTATTTTGTTCGTAAATTTGATCAAATTTTATCGTTAAATCTTAAATTTTGCAAAATTATTTATGTGCTTCTAAAAACCATAGCCAATTAAAAAAATTGTATTTAATTTTTGTAGGAAAATATTTCAAATGGCTCTAATTTCACGAAAAACACATATATGTTCGCAAAATTTAGAATTTGACGTTAAAACTTGATCAAATTTACCAAAAAAATCAACTTTTTTTCGCAAATTCCAGAATTTTTTTTTTCTTTACCAAAGTGTCCCCTTTGAGGTCAATAGCATGTGGTATACATTTGGTGTGGGTCCTGGTTCATCTCTCAAATTTTAGATAAAAAATTTTAAAAATCCTTAATTCGGCCTTGAGGAAACTTTTTAAGGTACATACCTCCTTCTGAAGCAGGAGCATCCCAGTCAATGTATCTCATTTCTTCAATCATTCTTGAATACTTAAAGTCCAAACAGATCTGACCGTTTAAATTCAGCATTTCCTGGTGGAAGTAAGTAAATCGGGTGAGTAGATCCAATGAAGTTTCAGTCATTATTTCACAGACAGTGTTCAACGTTAGGTCAGTGGACCACGAAGTGTCGTTTTTATTGTATTGAGCTATTTCTTAAAGGGAAATAAAAGATATAACCTTTGTTACGCAGTAACAACTTAAAAGAAATAAAATTGACTATTAGTACAGGAAACAAACCATTTTGCCTCGCAATTTTTTCAAGCTGCATAGAATGACTTAAAATTTTAACAGTAGTTAGGGAATAATCCAGGGATCAAAATCTAAATCATGCCGAAGGCGCCTTTACCTTGAGGGGTGGTTGATAAACCATCTCCGAGGTGGAATTTTTGTAGAAATTTTGACCACAGGAATCGATAGAAAAATAATTTCCACGCAAAAAATGATCCATGCATATTTTTTGTAAAATGCATACTTTTTGAGTTATTCGTTATCGAAATTGAGAGTTTTTCGTCAATAAAATCAACGTTTTTAATCGTTTTTTTTACAAATACTGGATAAATAAACACTTTATCAAAAAAAAAATGTAAATAACAAAATTGTAGCTTTAAAAAAACCAATAAAATATTATTTTGTAATAATTGCTGTGGGACCAATACAAACCAAGTTGTGGTTTGTTAAAGGTTAGCTGTTATTCATCAAACACAAACCTTCAGCGTCTCAAATGCAAATAACGCAAAATCTGCGTATCTTTCGAGGAAAACTAATTATAACTTTTTTAAAGTATTTGTAGAGACCTTCCTTTTGTTTTTTTTAAGAGGTATGTATCATAAAAGTTGAGTGGATTATGATTAAAATAAGGTAAGACCAAAATTTTTTGGGTGAAAAAATCTTCCCTTTTCCAATTCTCTTTATCTATATATCATAAATACATTCTAAAATTTTAACCGATTTAAATTGCTTAGTTTTAGAAAAAATGTAGCTGCAAGTGAAAATCATATTTTAGAATTTTATTAAAAATGACTTTTTTAACTCGAAAACTAAAGGAGATACGTAAAAATTACTTCGGTATCAAATTGTAGCTTTTTGAAATACGAATATTAAATTTACTTTATGACGGAAATTAGGTGACATATAAATGTTTAAAACATGTGTGTATAGACGAGCACTACCTTGTTTCAGCCCTTTAAAAGCCCCCCCTTTAAATACTTTAATTACTTTTAAGCAGTCACATTTTTTAATAACAACACTGTGACAATATGTTAATTTTTATAGGATAAACAATTTTTTTATTAATTTATAATAAGGGTTAATTTTTAAGGGTAAAAATATATTAATTAATGTTTCAAAGAATTAAATACTTATTTTTCAATATATATGAGCCTAATTTTATGTGACTTAAGCTTTAATATGAAATTTTTAAAAGGGTTTTTTCCAATAAGGAGTAGTTTTCACCTCTAAAAATAAGAAGCGACCTTCAGCATAATGAAGATTTTAAAGGAAGGTAAGTTAAGATTAATTCCAAATTTTCATGCAAAAAACTGTAATAACATATTAATTTTTTAGGATAAATATTTTTTTAAAATCATTATAAGGGTTGATTTTTAAGGGCTCAAATATTTTAAATAATGTTTAAAAAAAACAAAATACTCTTTTTTAACTTATTTGAGTCAAATTTTACTCAACTTAAGCTCTAATGTATAGTTTTATAGGTTTTAGCAATAAGGGGTAGTTTAAACCCCTAAAAAATAAGGTCATCATCGGCATAATTAAGCTTAATCCCAAATTTTCATGCAAATCTATGCATTTTGAAAAAATTGGGTGGTTTTGCACTTTGTTCAGCTTCGTTTTCTGGACTATAACTAAATGGACATTCTGTATTGAACTAACCAGCAAAATGATCGGTCAGTGCTGCGTACAAAAGGGCAATGTCATTAACATTATTGTTGTCCTCTTCTAAAGGATCGCAAAGATGAAACATATTTGTTATTGACCTTTGGCCCGCTTGGTTTTGCAAAAGATTGTCGATTTGGGCGGTTCCCGCTCTTATAGCCGAATAACACTCATCGCTGACTGTACGTAGATCGTCGCCTACAACTTTAAAGTAATCTAAAAAAAAATAAATTATAAATTAAATTAATTTGTTTTATCACATCACTGTTCTTTATTTATTATTTACCTTGAAAATCTGATTTAGCGAGTAAAGGTCCACTGCTACTAACAGCCCCATGAATAAGGTTAGGGTATTTCAGTCTTGCCCAAGCAGCCAATGAACCCGCATAAAAACCACCGAATAGAATCCATTTTACCTAAAGCCAATCAAACAAAAAATATATACAGGACTTTTTAGATAGTGTAATAGTGTGTAAATTTCTTAAGAGTGCATTTACGCTACACCTTAGGCGTCGGGCGAAAGAACGCGGAGACGGTGGGCGGAGACTAACAAACTCCCACTACCACAATTTTCGTGTAACCACATTAAAAATATTATATATAAAATAATTTATTTTTTCCAAATTCGGTGTATCGATGCGATGTTGTTTCCGATTGCAAGCCTACAGGAGATAACGTTTTTCGGTACCTAATTTTCACT
>JAHBCN010010924.1:0-10000 GCA_019359885.1 Listronotus oregonensis | reverse complement strand
ATAAATTTTGACTCTAAATCAAATGGTGTTACTGAAAAATTATTTGGAAAATCGGAAAGGGTATTTTTGCAAGGGTGGGGGTTATTTCGTGAATAACTTTTTTCAGGATATTTTTTCGCAACGTGGGTTCATTTTTTGAAAACTACATACTTTTTCCTATCAAAAAGGTATCTTGTTGCATCGCCCAGAGCGATGGTTTTCGAGAAAATTGAAGGCAAAAAGTTTGCTCTGATGGGTTGCTAACTGGTTAATCAACATAAACTTATGAATGTTATGGCGTTTCAAAGTAACCAAATAATTAATTGAAAAATTAAAATTTCATTATTTTTAAAACATCTTATTGCTTTAAAAAACGAAATAAACTGAATACCAAAATTCCTTATTAAAATAATGCATACCTTAATTAATTCATAGTAAATGTTCAAAGTGACCACCATTCATTTCAATGCAGACATCTGCTCTTCTTCTCCACGATCTGCGTACCCTGTGGAATATCCCAGGTGTTGTACGAATTTGATTGGAACAGTCAATAATGCGTTGCCGTAGTTGTTCTTCAGTATTAATCGGCACTGAGTAAACCAGAGTTTTCAAGTGGCCCCAGAAGTAGAAATCTAGTGGATTAAGATCTGGTGATCTTGCTGGCCAAGCTTGTGGACCACCAAGTCCTATCAACGCTCTCAAAAACTTGGTTCAAATGATTCCTCACCGCTAGCGGAAAATGAGGTGGTGCACCATACATAAAATACATGATCTGCCTCTGTGCTATGGGAACTTCGTCCAAAAGTGCTGGTAGATCATGTATTACAAAATTAAGGTAACTTTGACCATTTAGCCTAAAATGTTTATTAGTATAAGAAATAAGTGACTTTTCGAAAGGTGTAAAATTAACCTAGGGGTAGAAAAAATGGTCCAATAAGTCTATCGCCAAGAATTCCCGCCCAAACGTTAACTGAGAATCGAATTTGGTATCGACTTTCCACAACAGCATGAAGATTTTCATCAGACCAGTGATGTGTATTATGGTAATTGAAAATTCCATTTCTTGTAAACCCAGCTTCATCCGTGCATAAAACATTTGCCAAAAAAGGGGTTCTTGTGCGAGTTTTCTTAATAACCAACGACAGAAGATGACTCGAGCGGGATAGTCTGCCGGAGCAAGAGCTTGTACCCTTTGGATGCGATATGGATACAGGAGTTGAGAATGAAGAGTCATCCACAAGAATGGCGACTCACGTTTTCCCGCACTGCAATTCTCCTTACCGATATCCCCGGATCTTCCTCTACATGTGCTAAAATGCGCTCCTCAACATCAGTGTACGTACCGTCAAATTACGGCCACGGTCTTGGTTTCTAGGTTCAAATGAACCTGTATCCTTAGGCGCTGATGAATTCTCGCAAATATCCGGTGAGAAGGTGCCCTGCGATTTGGATATTTTTGGACATACAAGCGTTTAGCTAAAAGACCGTTTCCATTCGCTCTTCCATAAATAAAATGCATATCTGCCAATTCACTCACAGTGTATTCCATAATTTGTCAAATTTTACGTTTACGCACACTTCAACAACAATAAACTGACAAAAATACTTGTGAACCAGAACATAGTTTTTTGCGTACATGCGAAATAAATAAAGTGATTAGACCGCATACCTTCAATGAATCAAATAAATATGCATTAAATAAGGAATTTTAGTATTTGGTTTATTTCGTTTTTAAAGCAATAAGAAGCAACCCATCAGAGCAAACTCTTTGCCTTCAAGTTTTTCGAAAACCATCGCTCTGGGCGATGTGCAACAAGAGTACCTTTTTGGTAGGAAAAAGTATGTAGTTTTCAAAAAATGAACCCACGTTGCGAAAAAAATATCCTGAAAAAAGTTATTCACGAAACAACCCCTACCCTTGCAAAACTACCCTTTCCGATTTTCCAAATAATTTTTCAGTATCACCATTTGATTTAGAGTCAAAATTTATGGCAGACGATTTTTTTCGAAATCTTATCTCGTTTTTTAAGCCTATAATTTCAAAAAACCGTTTTTAAATTCACCCTTTCAGTGCCCCTAACTCCCTTAATATGCATTTTCCGCCCTATACTTATAGGAACTTTTTTACTATTTTTAGGAGTATATCACCCCCAATTTTTTTACACCATTTCAATGACACCCTGTATATATATATATATATATAATAATAATAATATATAATATATATATATAATATATATATATATATATAATATATAATAATAATAATATATATATATATATATATATATATATATATATATAATAATATATATTTTTTTTTATAGTTTTGTATGTATATTATGTTTTTTTTTCTTTTAAGGGCTATAGGTCCTATTTAAAACTGTTTAAAACCCTTACTTTTTAAAGGGTCCGTTTAAAGGGCTGAAATAAGGTAGTGCTCGTCTATAAACACGTTTTAAACGTTTATATTCCTATATAAACGTTAATTTCCGTCATTCAGTAAATTAAAAAAAGAAAATGTTCGTAATTCAAAAAGCTTCAATTTGATATCTTAGTAATTTTTACGTATCTCCCTTAGTTTTCGAGTTATTTTGAAAAAAAAGATCATTTCTTATTAAAATTCTGAAATATCTTTACTTGCAGTTTTATTTTTTTCAATATTAGGCAATTTAAATCGGTTAAAATTTTAGAAAGTATTTATGATACATAGATAAAGGGAATTGAAAAAAGGCTACGACTCATTTTGATTAGGGTGGTAATTGTGGTTAGTTGTGGTTCTTGTTCTTGTTCTTGTTGTGTGTTCTTTTCAAAGATTTTTGCATTCAAAAAATTTTGATCTAATCTTTTTTTAATCATAGCTCACTTAATTTTTATGAAACGTACCTTTTTATATATAAAAGTCTTTGCAAATGCTTCAAAAAAGTTATTATTAGCTTTCCTCAAAAAATACATAAATTTTGCGTTATTTGCTTTTGAAACTCTGAAATGTTGTGTGTGTTAAATGACAGCTAACATTCAACAAACCACAAGTTGGTTTGTATTGGTCCCACAGCAATTACAAAAAAAAACATTTGATTTGTTTTCTTAAAAGCTACAATTTTGTTATTTACGGGTTTTTTGATAAAATGCATACTTATCGAGTTATTTGTAAAAAATCCGATTAAAAACGTTTTAAAATTTTAAGTCATTCTATGCATTTTGAAAAAAATGCTGGACAAAATGGTTAATTTCCTGGACTATAAGTGGTTTATTTACATGTTTTTAAATTTTATTAAGTGGTTTTTAATTGTATATTCGCATAGATTAAATATATTTTGACATATGTAGCTGTTATGTATTGACCTAAAATTAATTTATCTTATCTTAAGTACTGTTTCTGCTTACATCAGAGGCCAAGTTATAGTTTTTGTTCATAGCCTCTACAAATGTGGCCAAATCAGCTAAAGCCTGTTCACTAGTTAAATATCTCAAGTTTTCCACACTTAAGTCCACCGTTGGACGACTTTCCCATAAAATCGATGCTCCAATTGAAATAATATGGCATTATGTTATATGCAAATTCTGTCCATGCACCGTACCACATCCAGAGGTCAGAGGCTTCTCCTTCTCCACCAATGAAGAGGAATGCGACATTTCTTTTCGTTGTATAAAAAAAATTGATCGTTAACAAAATATCTCAAAAAATGAAAAAAAAATAAAATTTTATATTTTGCAACATATCAATCTGCCAAATATATATATATATATATATATATATATATATATATATATATATATATATATATATATATATATATATATATATATATATATATATATATATATATATATATATATATATATATATATATATATATATATATATATATATATATATATATATATATATATATATATATATATATATATATATATAATTCAAATATGAAAAATAGTTTCTTGGGCATATGGCTCCCAATTGAAAAATAATAACTACATTGTAAGAGAAATGCTTTTTGCTAAGTGCATTAAAATTACGGGGTTTTCAAAAGGATGGAAACCTCGGGAGTGCACGAGTGGCTTAGTCGGCAACATGTTTTACCGTTGCTGGGGGTGGTCACATCCGCTGTAAGCCAAGACACTGCCTATGACAGTGTTTCAAAAAACGAACTTTTTTTCTTTCGGAAAACATTGAAAAATCTCTAAAGTATCCCTAAATAAAGACCCTGGCGCAGGATAGACTCTAATTTTAATATTTAAAGGTGGCGATGTTCAATTTTCTATTTCCTTTTAAATAACATGGGAAAAATGCTTTTTGTAGTTTAAAATTTTATTACTCAGAAGCAAATTTTCGTATTGTAACAAACAAGGCAGATTTGAATTATTTTTCACGCTCTACAAAAAAGGTCTTAATAAAGATTTACGTAAGGTCCGCCGTTTCGGTGTTATCAAGTATCAACTACTGAATTGATTAAAATAATGGTATTATTTACTAATATATGATAAATAAACATAAAAAATCAATTTTATTATTAATTAATAAGAAATACGGTTATATTACGTCTGTATAAAAAAATGGCATTATAAGTTAATTAATTTTATATAATATGATATAAATATTATAAATTCAAATTTTTTAATAAATATTTTGATCTAAATTTTGCTACATATTTATAAATTTTTGTTCTAAAGTTGATAATATATGACATATAAGTCGTATAAATCGATTTTATCGCATATATTAGTAAATAATGCCATTATTTTAAACAATTCATTCAAATCTTTATTAGGACCTTTTTTGTAGAGCGGTAAATTTCCTACGAAAAACTGTCTTGCCTATTATTATACAGTAATTTGTTTTTGAATAATAAAATTCCAAACTACAAAAAACATTTTTCCCATGTAATTTAAATGAAAATAAAAAATTAAACATCGCCACCTTTAGATATTTAAATTAAGAGTCTATTCTGCGTCAGGGTCTTTAAGTAGAGATGTTCTTTGAAAGAAAAAAAAGCTCATCGATCCCATCAAATTGAGCAATACAAAGTAAGGCTAAATGCCCTTGAGTCAATCAAAAATAATTTAAAGGCCAATTTCCAAGAAATTAAAATATGGAGAGAATAGAGAGAGAGGAGGGGAGAAGAGGGGAAGGCCTTTAATAACCCTCGTAGTTGATGGGCCAATAAACATTAAAAGGGGGGGGGAGAGGAAGAGAGAGTGGGGAAGAGAGAAAGATTTGACTGTTCCATGAGAAAAAAAAATTAATACCAACTAATTTGAAAATCTGATATTAGGCAAGTTATCCTTAGAAACACTTTTAAGTAGCGAGAGTCTAATAAGCTGCTACATCCCCTTTGCTTTTGCCGTCTAACTATTTCTTAATTTCAAGCGCACACATATGTTTTAAAATTAACAATTTCTTTATATCGTTGATATAATTTCTAAAAATATTTGGAATTATCCATCATGAGGTGGTAAAAGGGGGGAAGAATGTTTGTAAGAGAAATTCGTACTAACTCATTCACAAACGCCATTGATATTAGAAAAGAACCAAATACCATATTACCAAATAAAATACGATAAAATAAAAATTGCTCATCCCACGAGCGAAATGCTAGTATTGTTATACCTGTTGCCAAGTCGCTTGATTGCCCTCATCAAAATGATCCAATTTTTGGGTAAGCCATGCAGTCATCAGATCAGATATCTTATTCGGTAACGGATGTGTTCTTGGGACTCCTACGTTTCCCCCTTTTCTCCTTCCATTATGAAAAAGCCTCCAGGAATACACATTGGACAGAATAGCACATACTAATATAGATATTAAGAGAGCTCGCATGACTCCAGTGTTACTCGTGCGTTAAAAAGCTTGCTAAATACTAATCATAAATTCACTAGTTGCTTAAATAAATAATACAACTTTGTAAGTGTTTTTTAATAATTTATTGCTATTGTTATATATATGATAAGATATTTTAAAATTGCTTTTAAAAATTATTTTTCTTGTTCTTATCAGATCTGGAAGAATATTTTTATAAATTAAACCTCTTAAATGTACTTGGCTTTTAATTTTTATGGAAGGGTTTTTTAAATTTTATTAAGGTCATATTTTAGGCACCGGAGGCAGCCCAACAGGCTGCGCTGCTGAAGGTCATATTTCTACTAAACGCAGAAAAAAAAATTAGAATAAAAATATTGAAAATCAAACGCTTTTTTTATTTTTAGATATACATTTTTGAGATGGTTTGGTTCAAAATAAACCCAGTGATTGTTTTTTTTTTCTTTTGTTCTTAACCAACCTAACTTTCGATTGGTCTTTCTTGGTTTTTGAATCATACACTTTTGTTGGCAAGAATTTTCTTTCACACTTTTTCGGTATGGGCAGTACCTGGTGTACCCAGGTGGGCCAGGTAATCAGTCGATAACTTTTTTTTTATCTTGTGACAGTCCACGAAGGCCGATGCCTAAAACCGGAGTCTCATGCGTCCGATTTCCGACCATCCGACGTACGAAATTTTTTAAAATTTTTTGTCGGAAAACCGGATCCAGACAAAAGAAAAGAAAATAAGAGCATTTTAAAGGTCAACCTCTGAAACTTCAACGAAAAAAAAAAGAGAAATTAATAACCTAACGGAACTAAAATATTATTTAATGGAAGAAGAAAGAGTGTTTGTTAAGTATGAGGTAAATTCAGGTTAGTTATTATTTTTTTTAATTTTAAATTATAACTGTTTATTTTAATATTTAATATAAATTGAAATTAACCCAACAAAATAAATAAAGTACGGTTAAAAGACCAGAAAGAAACGTATAACATCGTACAAAATTAAAATTCATTTAACTCCATCCGACGTCGGATAAAATGTTAAAATATTCGGATGAAAAATGGCGCCAAAATGTTCTGACCAATCAAAATATTTTCGGATGATCGGATCGTCGGA
Organism: Listronotus oregonensis; assembly: GCA_019359885.1. Taxonomy (NCBI): domain Eukaryota; kingdom Metazoa; phylum Arthropoda; class Insecta; order Coleoptera; family Curculionidae; genus Listronotus; species Listronotus oregonensis. Next base: position 3,098 of record JAHBCN010010924.1, on the reverse strand, counting down.
AATCGGTCGCATGAGACTCCGGCGTGAGAGGAAGTTTGTTCACACGGGACTTAAATATTTGGAGATTGGGAGGAGAAGGAAAAACTTCTGCGGGTAGCAGGTTCCACAGTCTTGACACTCCAGGAATGAAGGAACAAAGAAAGCGGGAAGTTCGGGGCTTCTCTAACTGAACTGTAAAAGGATGCATAAAAGTTGCACTACGTGTTGCTCTGTTGGGAGCCGCCAGAGAAGGAATTATACTGGCCAATTCCTCTGTGCAGAAGCCGTAAAAATACCTATAGAAGAGCGACATATCCCTACAACTCGACGATGGGCAAGAAGAGGAAGCCTTTCTGTGAGCGTTGGATCATTAATAAGACGAACGGCTCTTCTTTGAATGAAGTCCAGAATGCTAACTGTTGTAGGGGACGCCATTCCCCAGACATGAGAACAATATTCTAAAAAGGGGCTGATTTGGGATACGTGCAGAGTATACAGATTGGAAGAAGAGAAATATTTTCTGGCTCGGAAGAGGAATCCAATGTAATGTGTTTGTGCCAGTTGAGGTTATTCTCAAAAGTAACGCCGACATGATTAAACGACTCTTTGTTCTGCAGAACTTGGCCGCTCATATGTAAGGGATGAGCATTGGCAGACTTTTTTCGCGACAGCGAACATGACTGTATTTTCGAGGCATTAAACTGACGAAGATTTTACTTACTTACTCATCTATCCTGTCAGCTAAGCTTCCCCCCTTTTTTTAACCATAACTTTTTTCTTCTTTTTAACCCGAACTAACCAAAACTGACCAACTAGAATTACGAAAAATAACTCACCAATTAATAAAATGGTATATAAAGTATATTTAAATATATTTATACATTTTTTTATTTAACTTAACAAATTTATTTAAGTGTTGATATTAATATTAAGACAAAAACTTATTAATATAATAATTCTCATATTGTATTAAATATTTTTTAAATTTATTAAATAATAAATCAAAATTAGTTAGTACATTGTGTATGGTACCTTTTACATTTTATTAAAGTGTATTAGTTAAAAAGTTTATGTCTATTTCTTACGACTAGTACATTGAAATAGAACCCGTGGCTGGAAGGCTTTTCTTTATTCTTTACGACAACGTAAAAATTCTTTAGCATTCAGTGCAATCGCCGAAATGTTCTATTAAGTAGTTTATAGACAAATAGTAATTGTTTTCTATAGTTTTTACGAAAGTGTACATTTCTCTTAGCTAGTAGAGCTACCTTAAATGTTCCTCGGTGTCAATTTTAGATTGACACATTCTAAGCAAAGTTTAAAGGCAAGGTATTGTTAAAGTGGAATAAAGAACTGTACCAGGACGGGCGTTAACTGGAGAAGAAAAACAAAAATATAGAAAATAGTCAATATTTTTAACAACAATCATTTTATTTAGGTAAATACATTTTTATCAACATTTTAATTAATGGTAAAATTGCAATTATTTGCACTAAAATTAATAAAAAGGCTACTTGATTTTCTGATGGCATCGGCAGCATCTGTAATAATTGTTGGTGTCGTTGATTTTCCTGTGTCTGAGATTAAGAAAATACATATGCCCAGTAATCAATTGCTTGAACTGTTTGATCCTAGCTGTGGGAAAGTTAGGACGACTTCGCTAGAGGTTGTTATATGAGAATTGGAAAAGTATTTCCACCAATTAAACCACTTAAATATACTTGTTATATATTGTTATTCAGTGGCGGTTCGTGGTCAATCTTTCGGGGAGGTAATTAGTTAAAATTTCAAATGCATATGGCTTAACTGATTTTTAGTTAAAAAAAACATGACTGAAAGATTCAAGACGTTTACTCCAAAGAAAAACAAGAAAGAAAATTCAAAAATAAATGAATAACAAACAAACACCTCGAAAAATGCGTAATTTTCCTCTTCGCGGCTGTTGACCCGATGCGATTACACTGCTTCGGAAAGCAGCCGATATCGCCCAATCGTAAATTAGATCGGGCATACTCGACTCGGCTCCCTTTAACACAATACGGTCAATGCAGGCTGGCAGCCCGGATTTTTGCAAGTAAACGAAACCAGCGATCTGGAGATCGCTGCGCGAAGCTTGTGGAATCCAGTAATCAGTCAACGACTTTATATGCTTAGAATAATAAGGGGAAATTTAAAAGATTGAAAACAAACATATTTTTTTATTTATATCATTATTATGTTTTTGTTCGGAAATATTAGTCGAAAATATTGGGAGGTCATTGACCAAATGACCCAATGGAGGAGCCGCCACTGTTGTTATTGTAGGATAGGATTTTTTTACTTAAATATGTTAAAATATATTATCAGATCTTTGTTCCTACTGTTTCTATCCTTAAAATTGCTTTTAAAAATTATTAATCTTGTCTTTATCAGAGCTGGAAAAATATTCTTACAAATTAAACTACTTAAATATATTTGGCATTTAATTTTCATGAGTGGATTTTATAGATTTAAACAAGAACATATTTTTATGAATATTCCTACTAAACGCAGAATAAAAATTAGGATAAAAATACTGAAATAAATGTTGTGCGATTAATTAAAACTAGGGGCTGCAGTAAAAAATCGAACCCGGCAATAGGCCCCTTGCACATACTTAAGCGTAGTTCATATGCTTGCGAAATGCGATTTGCGAATTGCGAAACTTGTTCTGATTGGTCGATTTCAAATGTGTCAATTGTAGGAGCTCTCTATTCTTAAGTTTTTTGCAATTCGCAATATTTAAAATCTAGGGGGCGGGAAAATTGACGGATTCTTATTGGTCGACTTAAAATATGTCAGTTGTCCAAGAGGTTAATGACACTTTTTTTGCGTTTCGTAATATTTGAAATGTGAGAAGCGGGAAAATTGACTTAATTTAAGATTTTGCGAATTCGCAAAAATTGAAGACCACGAGCATGCGTATTGATATAGATACTCGTTTGATTTTGGCGTTGCTCAAAGATTAAGTTACTACGGTTCAATTCCTGGGGCCATATAATATTTATATATATATATATATATATATATATATATATATATATATATATATATATATATATATATATATATATATATATATATATATATATATATATATA